>JAJPUD010000392.1:412018-587147 GCA_023553655.1 Myrmecobius fasciatus | reverse complement strand
TTTGCTAAAATTATTAATTTTTTCAACTAGCATTTTAGTTGACTCTCTAGTATTTTCCATATGTTATTATATCATTTGTAAAAAGAGAGAGTTTTATTACCTAACTACCCATTTTGATTCCTTAAATTTCTTTTTCTTCTGTTATTGCTATTGCTAGCATTTATAATGCAATATTGAATAATATTTGTGATAATGGGTATCCTTGTTTCACTTGTGTTCTTAATTGGGAAAACTTATAGCTTATCCCTATTATAGGTAATACTTGTTGATGTTCACATATCATTTCTTACAGTACATGGTCTTTTACATTCTTGTTGAACAATTTGTTGAGCCATTTCCCAGTCAGTGAGCATCTATTTTGTTTCTTATTCTTTACTATCACATGAAGTGTCACTATAAATATCTTTGTGTATGTGGGGAATTTCTTGTTCGGACTTGAATGAAGTGTAAACCCAGTAATGGAATATATTGTTCAAATTATATAGATATTTTATTTTATTTGCATAATTGCAAATTGCTTTCCATAATAATTATATTTCAGAACTCCATTAATAGTATATTTTCCCATCTTTCTGTAACCTCTCCAATTTTGGCTGTTGTCATTTTTTGTTATCTTTGCTCATTTGAGTTGAAACTTCAGGGTTGTTTTGATTTGATTTTTCTCTTATTCTGAGTAGTGTAGCATTCTTTCATGTGATATATAGAAATGATGATGATTCATGTGAGTTTATTTCGTATCTTATTACTTTGGTAAATTCTTTTAAGAATTGTTCATGTGCTTTTATCTTTTTGGGAATGGTTTTTAGTTGTGTTTGTGTCTGTGTCTGTCAGTGTAGTTTATATGGCTTAGATACCAAACCCATATATAAGAAATTTTTTAATTTCATGTAATCAAAGCTTTCCTTTATATAGTTGATTTGAGTATTTATAATAAGCAAAATAATTTAGTCATTTACAATTATTCTTTTAACATTACAACTATTACTATACTGTATACTATATAATATTACTAATACAAGATTCCCTCTCATTTCACTCTTCAATTTTTTTTTCATGCAGTTATAGGTTTTTCTAAAATCAGCTTGTTCTTTATTTCTTATAGCACATTGATCTTTAATATTTAATATTAAGGCTAATGTCTTATGGAATATGATGTGAGAAGTTGGTTTAAACATACTTTCTGCCATACTACTTTTTCCTCCCAGCATTCTTTTAAAAATCACATGCATTCTTTTTTCTCCCCCCCTAAATGATTCATGTTTTTCGAGGAAGTTTTAGATAAAGTACCTAGGTGCTAGGTTGTGAGAAAGTAGTTTACAATATGAAAAACTCCCGATAAGACATTTATCCAGGCCACAAAGGATGCTATTTATTAATCTGAAACAGTTTATGAGCTAAATCAAATATAATTAAGTAAGGCTTAATCATATGTAATTAAGCAGGATGTTTTCTATCTGAGGGAAGAGGGGGCAGAAAGTAAGGGTGGGGTGGAGCGAGGTGGGGTCTAGGGAGTTAAGGAGGAACCAGGGAGGGCTTAATTAAGAACATTGTTATAGGCCTGTGAAACCTGGATAATATACCTCAAACATGCCAGGAAACAGGAATATTGAGATTTCTACCATCATTATGTTACAGTCTGTGTCTTATAGTTGAGTTAATGTTTATTTCATGAATTTGTACAGTTAAATATTTGGACAATTTATTACTGATATTAGTTGACTCTTCCTTTCAGTTTAATGCAGTTTCTTTGTTTATCTTCCCTCTCCCCCTTTTATTTTTGAATGTTTGTTTTTACTTTATCAGAATGATTGTAAATATGGCATTTTTAAAGATTTACTTGATGCATAGTAACTATTTTTCCATCCCTTCAATTTTATGTATGTCTTTATTTTTTTTTAATGTGTTTTTGGTAAGCAGCAGTAGTAGGATTTTGTTTTCTCATCTAATCTTGTCAGTTTTTTATTTAATTGGATTAATTTATTCACCTTTAAAATTATATAAAGTTATAAAAGGTTTGAATTTTCCTCTTTATTTCTAATGATATATATATTTTTCAAGTTATGATTTTTCCCCCCTTTTTTTCCATTGTAAACACAGTATTTGGTCTTTACAATTACTTGAACTTTAATCCTTTGGCTCTGCACTACTGAATTTCTTCTAATCACCATCTTACCATCCCCACTTATTTATTATCCCTTATTCTTTGGAATTTTGCTTATTATTTTCTTGTTTTTTTAATTCTTCTCCCTCCCCCCTTTTCCCTCTCAATTAAAATGGATTTCTTCTTTAACTAGTCCTGTTCATTAGTTTGTTAAAATTTTTTGGTACCCATTTCCAGAGAAGATTGTTCTCACTCTTTTCATTGTCCAACTTCTTTTAAGACTTTAATTCTTTGGTCAAGACTCCTATAATTATCTTTTTTTCTGTATCATTTTCTGTATTCCTCATGGAATCAGAGCCTCTGAGATATTTATTCTGTGCTCTCTCTTAAGCATTTTCTGCCTATACCTTGTAGTTTGTCCCATAGATTCTCCTTTTCCACTGTGCTTCACTTCTAGAACAATGATGATTCTTGATTGTAATAGGATACTATACCTTTGTAGAACCTTTTCTCTTCCAGATTATAAAGGCCTAGTATAGATCAGAAAACTCTATCCTCCCCCAGTTGCTTTTTTTCACCTCAAAACTTCCTCCCTATGTCCTTGTATTTTCACTCTCACTAAAACCACTTGCCTCTAGGAGTTCCATCATAGGTAATATAAGCACCAATCCCAAACTATATCCAGTACAGAATCTTCCTTTCCCTTCACAAACCAACCCTCTTTACACTTTTGTTGTTGTTATTCAGTCATTTTTGTTGTGTCTCACTCTCCATTACCCCCATGGGATTATTTGGTTGTTTTGTTTTTTGGTTTATTTTTTTTTTTGACAACCACTTGACTTAAATATCTTTTTTTTTTTTAAATTACCTTTTAATTTAAAAAAAAACAATAGAAAAAAGAAAGACAAAAAAGGAAAATAAAACAACTTTGTCATATGCCCAGCAAAACATCAGGGAGGGTTCAAAATATATAACAATAAATTACCAGTTCAAGAAAGGCCATATAATAGCAAAAATTATATTCGTGAGTGTTCATGCTTTCTCTGTTTCCTTGTGTTATTTTTTTTGTTGTTGTTGTTCTGTGCTACCATTTCTTTTTTAAACTTCTTTTCCCCCCTTTCATCCCCCTTTTCCCTAAGCAGGCTATAGTTAATCAGAGACACACAGATACAGACACACACTCACATTGCCCCCTCACCTACATGTCTGCATATCTCTATATAACACACCCATCCACATATACATATATCTGTATATAGAGAGAGAGAGCAACGGGTGTACCTATCAACAGTTACTCAGCCGCATATACACACAAGCATTTACTCATGTGAATATGCATCTAAAATAATATTAATATGGATGAAATATAATGTAGATTTCTTTCTCTCTTGAATGACTTTCAGGTTTGACTTTGTCTGAAATCAGTGATTACTAGTCATACTTTTTTTTTCCCAGTAAATTCTACACCTGATCCTTGTAGTGTTTCTTTCCTAACCCTGCTAACTTCTACTTTACTCTGCTCTTAATTAATTGTGGGGTGGATAGATAGTAGCTCTAGCTTTACTTCAGTTCTTGTCTTTGACCTAGAATCCCAAACCAAAAGCTCCATCTTTCTGCAAGTGCCAGTTACTACTTCTGCACTCACAGAGTAGCTGGTTCTTTCTCACCCAGGGCTCCCTCTTTGCAGCACTTAGGGTTTGGTTTCCTAATCAAAAGTTCAACAGGTCTTCCCTCAGACCTCTGACTGCATACAATCTGGGAGGTGAAAGTTGAAAGTTTCTGTTTCCTGCTGAGGCTCCAGCCAAATCCAGCTAGCTCCAGAGCTCCCAACTTGATCTTTCTGGGGAACTAGCCTGCAGGCGTTTGCATTTCATATTGGTTAATCTCAGTCCTGGGGTTTTTCTTTGGATCTTTTTGGGTTGTGCCAGTTTTCTTGATCACTTGTCTGTGTTCACCCTGAGGTACAAATTTGTTCTGTTTGTGAGGGAATTCTGGAGGGCATGAAATTTACAGATCTACTCTGCTATCTTCCCTGAATATTCCCCCAGGGGTTTTCTTGGCAAAGATACTAGAATAGTTTTCCATTTTCTTCTCCAGTTCATATTATTGATGAGAAACTGAGGCAAGCAGAGTTAAATGACTTGCTCAGGTCACATAGCTAGTAAATGTCTAAGGCCATATATGAATTCAGGAAGATGAGTCCTGATTCTAAACCCAGAGCCCTCTATCCATTGGGTCACTTAGCTTCAGCCTCCCCCTTTCTATTTGTCCTTGGAGAGGAGAATTCATCAATGGAAATCCTTCCTACCACCAAAGCAAGGGTTCCCTTCTCTATTTCCATTTTTAGTCCTTCCCTCTTCATCTGTTAACTTGTAGGTTCTTCTCTTTGAGAAAAAGAGTAACTTCCTCTCACTTTCAGTCCTTGATTTGACTAGTGCATATTACATATAGTCCCCCTCTATCCCTTTGCTCTTTAATCTTCGGAACCCTTTTCATTTTGTAATGTAGTCCCACAAAACCTTGATTTACTTGTAGTTAGGCATAGTGTTGTCAATTCTGTTCAAAATTCCTCAGACTAGCCCCCCCCTTTTTTTGTTGTTAACTTCTTCCTTACTTCCACCTTCATCAGTCTCTGTACATTTAGAAAGAATTTTATTACTAGTCCTATTTTCACGCTGTTGCTGTAGACATCCTTGATTTCTGCATTCATGGCTTTTGCGTTTCTATTGTCTGAGGTATTCAAGAAGCAAATCATTTCTGAAGTCTGCTTTTCTTTTCTAGAGTATTTCAAATGCCTCTTTATAATTGAAAATCTGTGCTTCCCTCTCCATTATAGTTATGCTCAGATTTGTTGTGGGTAGGTCTTCCTGGGCTGTGTTGCTCTTTGAATACATTATTCTTTCCTATATTTTCTGGTGTGAATAGAAGTCTGTGTTATTCAAAATCCCTTCCCTTTTCATGTGAATTTGTTTCTGAAATGGATTGTTGAATTTAACCACTATGTACCTGAGTTTACAGCCTTGGTTTTTGGGGGATTTGTTTTGGTTTTTTCCTGGGAGGCTACTTAGGAATTCTTTGATATTTTGTTTTCTGTGTTTAAAAATTCTGGACAATCCTCTTGAATTATTTCTTACATCATGATATTCTGCTTTTTTTTTTTTCTTTCTTGTATTCTTCTGAAGAGATCTGTGGTTCTTAGGTTGTCTCTACATTCTCTCTGAGATCAGTATTCTTTGCCTCCATAGTAAATACCTTTTCTTTTCTTTTTTTTTTTTTTTTCTTTTTGCTGAGGCAATTGGGGTCAAGTGACTTGCCCAGGGGTCACATTTTCTTTTAGTATGCTTATTTCTTCCTTCATATTTGCATTCTCTATCCTTTGTTCCCTGCTGTTGCAGTTTTCAGTTTTTCTGTTCTGCTTGTTATTTTTGCTATGCAGGCCTTAAATATTGCTGTTATAATTTTCATTTCTCTTTTGAACCACTTAGTAACAGCTTATGATTTCATGTACTCACATTTACAGGGACTTCTGTCTTACTGTTGAAGTTGGGAAGGGACCCCAAAAAGTTTGGCTCACAGACAGGTATCATGAGGTATCTCAAAAGAATTTACTGGGACAAAGTTTATTGTAATGCCAATTGAGTAGTCTAAATTCCAAGACAATTTTGCAAAGAAACTGGAGCAAAGAGACAAATTTATTCAGTACATGTCATTGATATGCTAATATTATGGGCCAGGGGTAGAACTAAGGGATAGTCTCTAGAATTTGGTTATCACTGACTAGCAGACCTAGGACTATCTTAAAATCAGAAGACCTTTAGAATTATTGACAGACAAAATTGTTAGAACAATAACATTCTTAGGTCAGAGGGCCTTAGGATCAGATTCCAAGAAGATGCAGAATTGTTGACATTGTTAGAAGAACAATAAGGTTAGGGGACCTCAAAATTATTGCTGTCTCCTCTAGAAGCTATCATCAAATGTTGGATCATTTTCCTTTTTTTTTTTCCCTTTTTAATTTATTGAATAAAACAAGCATTTCCATAACATAAATAAAAAGATTGGTTAATTTTCTTTTGTGGTATTTATTCATGGATGCCTTGTGTGGGATGATGCTAGACCCACCCTCTTCCCCAAATTAATTAATTAGAAACATCTTCCGGTACAAAGAGAAAGCATTTATTTAGTCCCTGCAGGGAGAGGTCCAGCACAACTGGGAAGCATCTCAGCTTCCAGGATGTTCCTGACCTGAAAAGCCAGAAACAGAAAAGCTGGTTAAATAGCAAAAGACCCAACCTATTGGATAAACTAACCAATGGTCACCAATGTTGTCTTGCTTCCTGTAGGTCACATCACTTCCTGTAGTTGACTTTAGGGTCTGACCTTTAGAGACTTCTAGGCATAGAGATCATGTGACTTCCTGCAACCTAGAGCCCAAGGCCTGATCTTTCTGCTCTGCAGACCTCTGG
Organism: Myrmecobius fasciatus; assembly: GCA_023553655.1. Taxonomy (NCBI): domain Eukaryota; kingdom Metazoa; phylum Chordata; class Mammalia; order Dasyuromorphia; family Myrmecobiidae; genus Myrmecobius; species Myrmecobius fasciatus. Next base: position 580,580 of record JAJPUD010000392.1, on the reverse strand, counting down.
GAATCGGAATCATGTGACTTAGGCCTAATCTCATGGACTTTTTGAGAAAACTTCACCACATCCCATTCATTATCCCCTCTTTTTTATACGTTTGAAAATTTCTCACACCAATCCTGATATATTTCTTCTACTGGGGCATCTTTGTTATCTAGGCCTTCAGGCTGGTTGTTCTCCTCAGTCTCCCTCTACCATTTAGAACCAACACCCACATATCAATGGAAGCTTTCATTTTAGCTAGGAAATCTTGAACTATTATAATGACTATGTGCATATTGCTCCTTAAAGCAGTGAGCAGGAATCTGAGACCCCGCTTCCACCAACTCCCACTATCTGTCTTGGAAACCCAGTCACCACAAACCAACAGACTGGCATCTGGCAGCCAGTTATCCATAGAACTACAACACTGGAGGCCTGGAGGCCTCACGTCCATTGTCACATCATTCCCACCTCAAGCAGTCTGGACCCAGATTCATTGATGAAACCTGAACACAGGTCTCATCTTTTGGAGCTGCTTCAGGCTGACAAGGGGCAGTAGAGCTTGTCCTACTCAGTGGGATCCAGATGAGAGGGGAGACAAATGACTTGTAAGTGGCGTCAATAGCGTCTGTGGTGCTGAATGTCAGAATCAGGTATCAGGTGATTTCAGGTTGACCAAGTTGTTGGAATTTCATGACTTGGAGTCTGAAAGAAGCAACTTTCACAGGTATATTAAATACAAGGACCAAATATGAGCAAAATAAAAAGAATGAACAAAATTGTAGTTAAAAAAGAGATTACTGGGACAGTAACCAGAAACCCCACTCAGAGGAAGGCTGGGAGGAAGCTGGGGCTATCATAAATGCTCTCATCCAAACAGCTTTTCCTAGAATAAATATCAAAGAATGCTTTCCCCAAATTCCTGCTTTTGCTTACTCAAAGGAGTAGGAACATTGGGTGAAAAGTGAATATGATCTCCCCCAATAGAAACCCTATATTGACGTGTTTCCCAAGTCAATATAGATCTTTGAGAAGTTAGCAAGGGGTCTAGGATAGGGTTCCAGAGATCCCTAGGACCTAGCCCTGCCTTCCATCAATGTATAGTGTAAAAGGCTGTAGGCAGGAGATTAGTTTAGCTTTCAGGGTCCTAAAAACCTTGGCCTGATCAGGGCATGCTAAGATTGGCTGCTTCCTCTCAGTGAGCAAAAGGGAAGGTAAGCGGGAGGTGGCCTGAAAAACTTAGGCAAAGTGGGCCTTTAGACAAAGAAACTCTAGCCCCAGGAAGCAAAAGAGTTAAAGATTTTATAGCAGCAACCAGAGAATCCTCTTGGGCTGGGCTACAAATCAAAATATCATCTGTATACTTGTATCGTGCTTCATATCTTCCACTGACCACGTGCTCTGATTTCGGAAAAATCAGGGATATGATTTAAATAGTATCAAAAGTGGTCTTTCAGCTCTTGACCTGAGATCACATACAGGATAAAGTACCCTTTACTCAGTTTTGCTTCAGGTAATTGTCTTAGTTTTGAACAATTTCATCTTAAGCCAGATCAGCTGTGTTCTTAGTCAAAAAATCACCACTGGGAAACTGAGTCAGAAGGATCCCACCTTTTTATTTTTTTTTTTATTTTTTTTTTATTTGAAAAACATATGTATGGGTAATTCTTCAACATTAACCCTTAGGAAACTTTCTGTTACAAGTTTTTCCTTCCTACTCCCCACTCCTCCCCTAGATGTCAGGATAAGAAGGGGATCCCACCTTAAGCAAAGACCAAGGTCGTCATCTTAGATACTGACTTCCACCTGTAACAATTTCTTTTGAGTAGCTTGTGGTATATTCCTTTCAGATAGTGGATCGCTAGCTTGATGATCTATCAGACTGTCATACCTGAATTTAAAACTCCAAATAAGTATCAGCTGCAGTCCCAAGCGATTTTATCTCTGATAGCAATTCTCCTTAATCAAAGCTTCAGATGAATCTAGCTCTCAAGGATCATACATTCTAAGTAGGTACTGACTATGACCTTACATTGATAGCAGTAAGAGATTTCATCCTAGAAAGTTCACAGCTTATCTTTCATATTTAAGTAGATGGTGTTAAGTTCAATATTACACAAATCATATTGCTTTTAAAATGCCCAATACATAGAAAAATTCTAAATTGCATATTGTCCATAACAGAAACATGTAAAAAGGGACAAAGTCAAAAACATCATTGGCCTGTGGTCACCAATGTTGTCTGCTTCTTTTGGGTTACATCACTTCTGGGAGCTGACTTAGGGTTTGACCTTTAGAGAACCCTAGGCCTAGAGATCATGTGACTTCCTGCAATTTAGGACCCAAGACCTAATCTTCCAATTTTGAAGATCTCTGGGAATAGGGATCACATGACATAAGCCTAGTCTTTATAGACTTTTTGAGCAAACTTCACCCCATCCCATTCATACCAAATTAGCTTATTAGATCTTGTGGCCATATTTTCTTCTATTGTTAGTGTTATATCTGTTGAGGATTTGCTTATATTCAAGTTCTTTATGTTTTCTTCTTGAGATCTTGTAACTTCAGTTTATATATCCACTCCCTTCCCCTATCATTTTCTATTGCTGTTTATTTTCTTTCTGTCTTCCCCTGGAAATGTTTTCCTTAGAAACTGGATCTTAAATCATCTTCCTACACTGTGTAAATCATTGTTCTTCATTCTAGGTTTCTGTCCAAGTGACTTTCAAGAGGACAGAAAAGGTTTCCAATCAGCTAAATGCTGGGCTTTCTTCCTCAGGCTTAGTGGAGTTACCTTTCCTCCCTGCTTCCCTGTCTCTTCTCTCCATAGTGACCTGTCTGTTGTCCTTTTTTAATTCCTCTGTTCTCTGTTTTAATACTATGCTAGTGTTATAGGCTTAAATTCTGTAATTTGGATATCTGAGCTTTTGGTAGAGGTTGGGAATTAAAGATAATATTTATTTGAAACCCAGAAATTTTCCTGCCCCTTTCCTTCTGTTTCTCTGTACTCCTGCACAGATTTTTTTCAGTATAAAACCTGATAGCATTGCATTGATTGTCTGCCATGACCCAGGCATTAGATTATCTTATAGTTGATCAAAGGTGAATGTGGCAAAGCAATCAAAAAAATAAGCATGTTTCCACAGAAGAAGTATAAGAAGATACTACCTTCTCTACTTTTTTGATCTGTTTGGCATACTTTTTCTTTCTTTTTTTTTTTTCTGAGGCAAGTGACTTGCCTAGGGTTGGACAGCTAGGAAGTGTTAAATGTCTGAGACTCCATTTGAACTCAGATCCTCCTGATTTCAGGGCTGGTGTCTAATCATTGCACCACCTAGCTGCCCCACTTTTTCTTTTAAAATATCATTTATGTATTATTGATGAGTTGTGAAATGATTCAACCATTTCTGGAGAGCAATTTGGAACTATGCCCCAAGGGCTATAAAACTGTGCATACCAAGACTATAGTCATCTAATGTTTGATAAACCCAAAGAGGCCAGCTTCTCACTGAACTCACTATTTGACAAAAATTGTTGGGGAAAATTGGAAATTAGTATGGCAGAAACTAGGAATTGAGCCACACCTCACACCCTATACTAAGGTAAGGTCAAAATGGATTCATGATTTAGACATAAAGAGTGATATGATAGTATAAGCAAATTAGAAGAACAAAGGATAGTCTACTTTTTAGATCTGTGGAGAAGGAAGGAAGTTGTGGCCAGAGAAGAGAGTATATTATGGAATGCAAAAGGGACAATATTGATTATATTAAATTTAAAAAGTGTTTGTACAAACAAAATCAATGCAGACAAAATTAGAAGAGAAGCAATAAACTAGGGAAAAATTTACATCAAAGGGTTCTAATAAAGGCCTCATTTCTTTTTTTTTTTTTTAACTATTGATTGGTTTAATGAGATTCCTGAATTTCCATCAATTTTCCCCTGTGTATTTTGCCTAGTAATCCAATGTCTAGTCAATTGTGAATGTAAATCTGTGGGGTTGTGATATTTATTTATTTATTTTAATTATTAAAGCTTTTTATTTGTAAAACATATGTATGGGTAATCCTTCAACATTGACCCTTACAAAGCTTTCCTTTACCAATTTTCCCCCCAGTCCCCACCCCTCCCCTAGATGGCAGGAAGTTCACTACATGTTAATTATGTTAAAATACTTGATAAATCGAATATATAAATACATATTTCCACAAACTGTATCTGCTGTGCAAGAAAAGTCAGATCTACAAGGAAAAAAAAATCTGAGAAGGGAAACACAATATAAACAAACATCAATAGAGAGCATGAAAATGTAATGTTGTGGTCCACATTTCATATCCCTCTCTCTGAGTGTACATGGCCCTTCTCATTGAACAATTGGAACTGGTTTGAAACACCTCACTGCTGAAGAGAGCCATATCCATCAGAATTGATCATCATATAGTCTTGTTGCCATGTATAATGTTCTCCTGGTTCTGCTCATTTCACTCAGCATCAGTTCATGCAAGTCTCTAGGCCTCTCTGAAATCATCCTGCTGATTGTTTCTTATAGAACAATAATATTCCATAACATTCATATACCATAATTTATTCAGCCATTCTCCAATTGATGGGTATCCATTCAGTTTCCAATTTCTTGCCACTACAAAAAGGGCTCTCACAAACCTTCTTGCACATGTGGGTCCTAAAGGCCTCATTTCTAAAATATGTAAACTTAAATTTATAAGAATTCAAGCCATTCTCCAATTGAAATGATCAAAGGATATGAATAGACCATTTTCAGATGAAGAAATTAAAACCTTTTATAGTCATATGAAAAAATGCTCTAACTCACTGTTGATCAGAGAAGTACAAATTAAAACAACTCTCAGGTACCACTAAACACCTCAGATTGGCTAAGATGATAGGAAAAGATAATGATGAATGTTGAAGGGGATGTGGGAAAACTGGGACACTAATACATTGTTGGTGGAGTTGAAAACTGATCCCACCATTCTGGAGAGCAATTTGAAACTATGTCCAAAAGTGCATAATCCAGCAGGGTTTCTCCTGGGTCTGTATCCCAAAGAGATCATTAAAAATGGGAAAAGGATCTCTGTGTGCAAAAATGTTTTCTGCAGCCCTTTTTGTAGTGGCAAGAAGCTGGAAACTGAGTGGCTGCCCATCAGTTGTAGAATGGCTGAATGAGTTATAGTATATGAATGTTATGAAATTTTATTGTTCTATAAGAAATGATCAGCAGGACGATTTCAGAGAAGGCAGGAGACACTTATGTGAACTAATACTAAGTGAGTAGAAGCAAGAGAACGTTGTATACAGCAAGAGCAAGATATGTGATGAAAACACCCATGTCCTTCAGAATTGATCAATAGTGAGTTAATTCAGGCCAGTTCTATGGTTTTGTGATGAAGAGAACCATCTGTCCCCAGAGAGAGGACTGTTAGGACTGAGTGTAGATCCCAACATAGTACATTTTTACTTTTTTTTTTTATTGTTGTTTGCTTGCATTTTGTTTTATTCCTTATTTTTCTTCTCTTTTGATTTGATTTTTCTTGTGCAGCATGATAATTGTGGAAATATGTATAGAAGAATTGCACATGCTTAATATATTGGATTATTTGTCATATAGGGGAGGGGTTGAGGGGGAAGGAAGGGGAAAAATTTGGAACACAAGGTTTTTCAAGGATGAATATTAAACTATTTATGCATATGTTTTGAAAATAAGCTTTTATTTAAAGCAAAAAACTTCATATCCTTTGATCTTGGAGTGTCACTACTAAGTCTGTGTTTTAAGGAGATCATAAAGAAGGAAAAGGATTCACATGTGTAAAAAATGTTTGTAGTTGCTCTTTCTGTAGTGGCAAGGAATTGGAAATTGAGTAGATGTCCATGAATTAGCTGAATAAATTATGGTATATGAATGTAATATAATATTATTGTTTTGTAAGAAATGAGCAGGTTGATTGCATAATTATATGAACTGATGCTGAGTAAAGGGAATAGAACCAGGAGAACGTTTTACATAGTAACAAGATTATATGATGATGAACTATGATAGACTTGGCTTTTTTTTTTAGCAATGCAGTGATTCAAGAGAATTCCTATAGATTTGGGATGGAAAGTACTATCTGCATCCAGTGAGAGAACTATGGAGGCTGAGTAAGGTTTGAAGCATAGTGCTTTCACCTTTTGTTTATTTGCTTGCTTTTTTTCTTTCTCTTGATTTTTTTCCATTTTCTTCTGATTTTTCTTGTATAATATGACAAATATGAAAATATATTTAAAAGTCTCATGCATCTATAATGTATGCCAGATTGCTTGCTGTCTTCGAAGGAGGTAGAAAAAATTGGAACACAGTTTTATGGCATGAATGTTGAAAAGTATCTTTACATATATTTGAAAAAATAAAATACTACTGAGGAGAAAATGCTTTCTTTTAAAACAAATTACTTTTATTTTTAATTTATTAAATAAAAAATTTCCATAATGTAGTATAATAAATAAAAATATTTATGATGATGTGACCAACAAGATGGAGGGCTAGGCATTTTCTCTGATCTTTGAGTATACCCTGAAGCATATTAAGATGTATTTTGAAGTATTTGACAAAATTAATGAAAACATTAACTCATGGATAACATTAAATTTTCAAGTTCAGTCAGTATGCACTGTGCAGGAATCCTTATGTATTTTTTAATGGCCTTTCATTTCTATTTGAATTTGACACTACTGTCGTAGACCTTAGGGTTGAAGTAGCTTTATTTTTGGCAAATAATTTCTGTTTTGGAGATGCTGAATTACAGGGATCTGAGGAAATGTATGGTCCTATATCTTATTGGTCAAATCACAAATGCTTTTCTGTGTTCCTTTTTTACAGCATAGTAGCACTAATGAATGTAATAGTACTTTATATTTATATGCTACAGTTTACATAGCCATTCCTCAGTCAATGGCCATCTACTTGTTTCTAATTCTTTTGTATCTCAGAAAGTACTATTGTAAATATTTTGGAATGTATGTGATTTTTTTTTTTTTTTTTGTCTCCTTGTATAAACCTAGTAGTGGAATCTCTGAGAGAAAGGATATGAACATTATCGCCACTTTATTTTTATAATTTCAGATTGCTTCCCAAAATGATTATATACTTTGTGGAGAGACTTAATGTCATACAGGTGACTTTTTATTTGGTCCTGAAGGTAATAGGAACCCACCGGAGTTTAAGTAGTCATGGAGAAAATTGCAATTAAAGAAAAATCACTTTGTGACAAACATGGAGAACAGTTTGAATGTACAAAGAGATTTGAAACAGGGAAACTAATTAGAGGCTGTTGCAATAGTTGATGTTTGAGATGATATGCTTTTGGCTTACAGTGATGGCAATGTGATAGTTAAAAAATGTGAAAGTTGTAGTAGAGGATAAACTTTCACACCCAATTAATTATCTGGGATGAAGGAGAGTGAAGAGTCCAGGTTTGTGAACCTGTAAAATGGTAATATGGAAAGTTTGGAAGAAGGGAATGGATTTGGGAGGGGAGTAAAAGGAATACTCTATTGTACATTTAGTGTGAAATGAAGATTTTTTCTTTTTTTGAGAACAAATAATTTATAAAATGTCCATGAAATGCTGGGAGTACTGAAACTGGGGTGGGGGTAGGGGTGGGGGAGTATTAGGGGAAGGGAGTGTATCATCCCATGAGCTTTTCTGGATCCCCACACTGAAGGGAAGAAGGGAAGGGGTACTGCTTCTGCTCTGGGAGACCAGGGACACATTAGAGTTCTTTCTGCTGTAAATGAAGTTCATGACATCTCAGGTGGTTGTATAGGGACTGCACATAGGTGAAGACACATTTGGGGTCTAGCTTCTTGCCCATGATCATCATGTCTTCCACATCCACCAAAGGCACGAAGTCTACCAGCACCCATGGGTCTTTCAGCTGTGGGATTAGGATTTTTTGGGTTTGGACAGCTCCTTCTGAACCAGGCAATGGTAAAACTCCTGGACATATGTGTAACTGCACTTCCTGGCTCATATATGCTATCATGTCCTTTATGTCCAGCAATTGGGAGCAGTCAACATGGATGATGAAAAGGTTACCTCAAAGTTGGCACCATTTTGGGGGGCTCAGTTGGCTATAATCGAAAACCTCAAGGAAGAAATTGTGCATCGGGGTACAGAATTTCATGCTGTTGCTCCAACTGAACGAGAGGGTGTTGACATGTTCATATATAATAAAAATGTCTAATCAGGCAGTTGCCTCTCTTCTGGATCCAGTGAAATGCTAGGTCTGGATACATATTCATAATCAGTTTCAAGTTAAATATATTTTAGGTGCTGTGCTCAGCACTAAGAATACAAATACGAATCATAAAGAAAGACAGTTTGTATCCACACAGATCTTATATTCTAAAGTTAAGACAGTATATAAAAGGAAAAGGAAAATGGTAGTGGGAACAATTGGGGTGTTGTGTGGGGGTGAAAGTCAGGGTTTTCACCTGCCTAGGAAAAAAGATGTTAGCTCAGAGTTTTCGCCTTAAGTGGAAGGTTTTTTTTGTTTGTTTGTTTTGGTTTAATTTTTTGTTGTTTTGGTTTTTTGAGGCAATTGGGGTTAAGTGATTTGCCCAGGGTTACACAACTAGTTAAATGTTAAGTGTCTGAACTTAGGTCTTCCTGACTCTAGGACTGGTGCCCTTTCCAAAAATCTGCCCCTTAAATGGAAGTATTGAAAGTTAGAGGGACAGGCCAAAGGATTAGGGAAGGCACTTCTAGGACTTTGAATGAGTTTCTAGAATGAAAACATTTCTAGGGCATAATAAAGAAAGTAGCCTGGAGAAGAATGAAGATTTCTGTTTGTAGGATATCTGCATAGAAATATTTGGACCCCTGAGAGCTGCTGGCACTACTAAGTGGTCAAAAGTACAGCAAAAATTGCAAGCCTAGGACCAACCTTTGAGATACCTCCCACAGTGGCCATGATGCGGATAATGATTTAGCAGAAGAGAATGAGAACAAGTGTTGGCCAGGTGAGCAGAAGGAAATCCAAGAGAGAACAGTGTTTTTTTTTTTTTTTAAAAAAAAAGGAAAAATAGAACTAGAGAAAAGGTTCTATCTATCGAGAAAAGGTGACTAACATTGTCAAATCCTATAAAAGCTAAGAAAATGAAGATTAAGAAGGGCTTAGTCATATGCTGACCATTGGGGCATGGTGGTTGTACTTTGTTTTTGAAGAGACCAAAATTACATCACTATATTAAAGTCTAAGTGTGTCTGTGACTAATCAGACCAGTACAAGCTTAGAATGCTTTTGCCACAGATCAAACACAAATAGTCCCTATGAACAGTTGGAGTGGCTTATCTAACTTTCTGCATCTCATGTTTCTTTAAGCTAATTCAATTCTGTTTTGTTTATAGAACATAGCACCTTCTCTGTTGAGGGTTTGCCATGCTGGGTGCTCCTATGCCAGTGTCTTCTATGTCATCCAATCAATTCTAAAGATCTTAAGAGAGACCTTGAGAGGGTCCTTGTATTGCTTTTTCTGGCCATCAAGTCCACTGAGAATATCTGTGAATGGGAATAGGTTCCTGTTGAAGCTAAATGAATAGAAGGTTCATGGTTTCCCATGGACCCAAGTCCCAAACTACTTCACTTGGTGCTGTTTTGTCTTGGTATCTCTACTTGGAGATAAATAATGAGCAGGGCCTGAAAATGTCCCAAAAGTCTAAAGAGGAGACCATGTTAATAAGTATCCTTTTTCCTTTTTTTTATATAGTGATACAAATCCCCTCAGTATAGAAGAGGATAATGAGTCTGACACTTCAGAAGAAAAAAAGGTAAGTTGACTTTTTTATGATAAAGTGATGTCAAAACTATGTAATATTTTAACCACTATGAATCATTAATCTATGACCTCTATGAGTTTCTATTTTTAAAAATCAAGGCACAAATACAAACAGTATCATTTGTTTCCAGATATGTTATTGATATTGTTTTTCAAGGCCTTTTTGAATAAAATTTTGAATAGATATTTTCTTTATCTGAAACTGTCATGGTCCAGATGATATTAAGTATTGGCATCAAAGTAAAGGATATGGTTCTCACTGCTCTTTTTTAAGATATGTAAAGGAATATGGTGCTTTCACTAATGAGGAAGTTCACAGAAGTTTACTCTGCTGAGTTGAACCAAAGATGAAGACAAGCACAAGCATTTTATACAATGAATAAAGAACTACTTAACACAGGGAAAAATTGTAAAGCAGACATCTAAAACACTAGGGTCAAGGTAAACATTAGGTCTTGTTTGATCACAGGAGGGTCCAAAACTAGTATCATTACATTTAGGTTTTGTAAGAAAGCACAATAATTCACAATGTAGAAACAGTGGCACATAGTATAAGCATTTGCAGGCTTATCTGTTATCTTAGCTCCCTCAACAGCTGGCATTGCTTTTGCAATAGTTTAAGCTGGTTGTAGACAGAAGATCATAGTGTTATAGATTTGGAGTTGGGAAGGTACTTTAGAGATCATCAATTCTAATCTCTTTTTCTTTTTTTGATTTTTTTTTTTTAAAGTGAGACCTAGAGAGGTTAAGACTTGCTCACAGTCACACAAATAGCAGTTTGTAGTCCCAACTAATCCATCTTATAGATCTTCTGAGTCAATTCTCATGCCACTGTCTTTTTTCATGATTGCTGACCTCTTTCCCTCCTTGAGCATGAACTGCAAAGCTAAGAATGGTCATCCCATTTCTGTTAATGTCAGTATTCAGACCAATGTTGAACTTTTTTTTTTTTTTTTTTTGCTTTTTGCTGAGGCAGTTGAGGTTAAGTGACTTGCTCAGGGTCACATAGCTAGGGAATGTTAAGTGTCTGAGACCAGATTTGAACTCAGGTCCTCCTGATTAAGGGCTGGTACTCTATCCACTGTGCCACCTAGCTGCCCCCAATGTTGAACCTTGTAATGGTTGCAAGGCAACATTACCAAGGATAGAGTTCTTCATTGGTTCTAAAGAAAATGCCATCAAAAAATGATAAAAATCATTACTGTTCCAGAAGGAGACTCAAACTTTCATACTATTGATATATTTATTGCTTGATAAAAGGATTTAGGACAGCTTTATGGTGCAATGGGTAGGAACACTGGGCTTGGAATTAGGAAAACTCTTCTTCCTGAATTCAAATCCTGCCCCAGACACTTAATAATAGTGTGACTCTAGACAAGTCACTTAATTCTATTTGTCTCAGTTTCTCATCTATAAAATGAAGTGGAGAAGGAAATGACAAGTTATTCTAGTATCTGCAAAGAAAACCCCAATTGGGGTTATGAAGAGTTGGGTAAGACTGAAAAACAACTGAACAAAAACAAAAGGATTTAAGCATAGATGTATACCACTGGGACTAGTAGTAATATTGAATGCTGTGTATGGAAAATCCTGGGCCTTTGTTTATGGACTTAATTTACTGTTGTAATAGTAGGTCACCAGACCAAAGCAGAAGCTCAGCTTTATAAAAAATCTTAATAGTTAAAAGTCCCTTTATATATAGCTGAGGTAGAATAGGAAATTAGATATTTTGAGAGAACATAAATATATGTCCTGAAGTTCCCTAGCAGGAGGGCATTAGTTGAATTGAGAAAGATTATTAGTTTTTGAGAAAGGAAGAATGTTCTGGAGGTTGGTAGATAATAATTCTCACTATTTTGATTGATAAATTTAGATAGAGTGAACCTAAAAGATTGCGTAATGATAGTGATAGAGGGAAAGTCTGGAAATGGCATTTGAGAACAAGAATTACTCCAGTTGTTCTACAAATGATTTGGGAGGATATGAGTGAGGGTGCAACAAATATTGAAAGAGATGGTCAGGGATAGATACCATTATTAATGGATGGGAGAGGGCATGCAATTAGTTGGGGAATCCTAGACTTAAGTGATTGAATGCCAGAAAATAGGAAAAACATGAGTAAAGGATCTAAAAAGAAAAGTGGGAATATCAAAACTTGAATTAGTTGCTAGCTGACAAACAGTATGGGTCTGTCATCCCCTCACATTAATATGCAACTTTTATTCTAGATATGGGGTAGACAGAACCATACAAGGAGCATGGATTAAGTATCTAAATTATGTTATTAAGGCATTCATGTCAACTGTGTCAGAGGTGCACTCAGAATTATTGTAAGTGACAATTGCTTCCAAAAGTAGCTCTTTGTTCCTTATTTCTATTTTTGTAGAGATATTCTTGAATATTGCCTTCATGGAGAAATTCAAGTCTAATATTGCTTGCACATAAGTAACAATTCTAATAGATTTCTCGTAATGCATATATTTTGTTCTAGAGCACTCACTTTTACAGCCTATTTTCAATAATAAACCCAGTTCTCACACATTTTAAAATTATTGCAATAGGTACATTCAACTCCCAGTGCTAGATTAAATGAAATACTCTATTGAATTAAGTTGGAATACTTTTGAAATTTAACATTTTTAATGTTTAGTTGATGTTTTTTGGTGTTTTGTATTTTTAACATTTTTCTTTTCAACCTTCCTCCCACCCCCACTCCCCTTTCAATAGAACTTTCCCTTGTAACAGAGAGTGTTCCTTAACAAAACAATCTGTTGGGCTGACCACATCGATGATGCATTTCTAAAAATTATTATTATTTTACTGTTTTGAGGCAGTTGGGGTTATGTCTTACCCAAGGTTATGCAGCTACCAAGTATTACACATCCGAGGCCAGATTTGAACTTGGATCTTCCTGACTTCAGGGTTGGTACTTTATTCACTGTGCCATTTAGCGGCCCCAGAAGTATTGCTTATTTTGTAACTACTAAATTTCTCTATTAAGAGGAGAGATTTAAGTTACATCCTCAGTGCTGTTATTGATCTGAATTCTGGTGATCTTTGTTTAAATATTTCTTAAGAGTTTTAAATTCTCAAACAAGCATATGTTAAAACTTTGAATGATGCTTGAAGTTAGAATATGGAGTTAGAAGATTTTCTGATTTTTGGAAGTGTTTTTAGCTTACTTTTTTTGGGGGGAAATTTATTTGTATAATTTCTATTTCTGATAATTTGAAGAAAATTTGAAATAGTGTGGTATTATATGTTTAAGGTCTCTTTCAATAAAGATAACAGCCCCAAGTATGTTTACCAAGTTTTGTGCAAAAGAATAGGTTCCTGCCACCAAAGTTGCTCCTGCTTTTCCACTTACTGCTTATCTTACATACCTGGTATGTAAGCATCTTTGTGTGAGGCATGGTTAACTCAAATCTCTGCTCAGATCACTCTAGTAAAAAAATTTTTTTTTTTAAATTTTCCTATCTTTATTCTTATTCTTTCTTCCCCAGGTGTGTCAACTTCCTACTTCTTCTCTAGGTCACTCCTTATTTCTCTGGCTCTTTACATATTATCTTTGCAGCTAGAGTTCTCTGGGCTCCCTTGGCTTTTTGTGGAGCTTATGAGAAGTGCTAATTTCTGATGCTCAGAGCTAACTTGTTACTGGCAGGCATGGCCATAGTTACGTCCTTTTATATCCTATTATAATAACCCCTATTGTGTCCTTACTAGAGTGAAATATTTGCAGACTGTACAGAGTAGAAAGTATACTTGAACAATATGTGAACAGATGTAAGTATCATTATAATGATTTAGCATGGATTATATTGGGGGAATGTTGATATATAGTGTTCACATTTATTCTAGGACTAAGTGTAACTCACTTTAGTGCTAAAAATAATAATGTTAATAGCATTTGACAAATTTGACAATGGGGCATATTAAACCAGTAGTTCTTAACTATTTGGTGGTGGTTGTGATCCCTTTGGCAGTATAAAACCTACTGACTTATTTTCAGAATAAGATTTAAATATGTTGAATTATAAAAGAAACCCATTATTGTGAAATACAATTATAAATTTTTAAAAAAATGTTAATAAATCCCAAATTAAGAACCACTAAATAAACTGGACACCTTGTGAAATACAAAAATACTGCATGACAGAACAGAGTTAGAATGGCCCAAAAACTTAACTCCTATGTAAAATTATACTAAATTCCCATAAAGGAACAGCATGTACATAATATGACATACTGTCACATAGCATAGAAGTGTAACAGCAGTAAAAGTTTATGGCATAGAAACAAGGTTATAAATACAACTTAATAACATATGTTGTAGCTATATAGAGAATCATGTATTATGTATACTCCAACAATGGACATTGTTTGGTTTTGTGGGCAACCATAAGTGCCCAAAAAACCTGACGCTTGTAACATGACTTCCTGGGTTTTGTAGATCCCCAAGTCAGCTGTTAATATCTATAGAATTGCAAGACTCCAGTCTGGAATCTGTTTGAGGTGTTTTAACTTAGCATAATCTTCAGGATATAAGGATTTCCTCTTCCCTAGAAAGTCTCCACAGCTAGAAAACAACTCTGGAAAAGAGATCAAAATTGCTTCTAGGTTCAATCTCCTTACACTTATCTGACTAACCACTACCACCACCACCACCACTCCTAGACATGTCAAAGAATTGATTGAGTTCCCTAACCTCTTTAGTATCTAAAAGTCAGTTTCTTATTCTGTATAATTATCAGATATTATCTAGTTCAAAGCCCCTTTATACCACTTTTAAGTAGCTTCTTTTGAGTCTTCTTGCCTATCAATCCTTCCTATTGACCAGAGAATACAACTACTTACTTAGCAATCAAGGATTGTGGTATGTTATCTTTTAGGGTCCACTCTCTGGGTATATTTTATAGCCTTGAAAAAACAAGTTGGCATGTTTTTCAGATACTTTTACAGGTTACTAATACATTGTTCTACTATCTTGAATATTCACTGTACACCAAAATTTCTTAGAGGCTTTCTATTGCCCTAATTAAGATCTTGGTAATAAACTTTAGTTTAATGATATTTCTTATTTCTAGTAGTAATTCTCTGAGGAGAGGCTAGGGACTAAGCTTTCTTTAGCTGATTTTTTAGTAGAAAGATATTTCAGGCTCTGCATCTATTTTATCTTCTAAGACACCACAACACATGTCAATAGAGAATCAAAACACGATTCACACAAAATGTAAGCAACTACTGAGGTAAAAAGCCCATAACAAGCATGATCATTATGGTAGCATTTCATACATACATTAGAAATACCATGTATTTTTGCCACTGAAATTTCTGCTCAGGCCCCAGCATGTTCATCAGTGTGTGATTGGAATGTTCATGCATGGTGAAGGTGAAAATGCTCAAGCTAAGGAGTTATAATTCTATTTGGAGGTATAATTCTAGACTTTATTTCTGCCTAGGCCATTATCTCTCTAAGTAGTTTGCTTTTAGTCTCTCCCTTGGTCTTAATGGATCCTGACAGGGGAGCACAAATACATAGAAATATTTGTTCTGCAATTTCTTAGCAATAAAGATTTAGAAAAGCATTCTGTTCCCTGGTCAGGTATGTTTTTGTATATTAGATGAAATGATCTGTCATCAATAAGTTGTTATTTTTATTTTTCTTATCTCCTTCTCTAGATAGAAACTGTACATTCAAGCTCTAAATGTTTAGCAGTATTCTCCAAGTATGCTCTTTTAGTTAATAGCACTTTACCTTATTAGTACCTGCTGACATTTGGGCCCCTGGAATTTGTGTCTTAATACCTTACCTCTTATTTAAATTGTTTTCTGCTGTTGCCCAGTTCCAACAGGCAGCATCTTGCTTAGGTTATTGTCACTCTTTACTTGTAATTGAACACACACCCTTAGATTTAAAACTTCTCACTTACAATTCATTTAAAGCAGGGATTCTTAGACTTTTTTAATGTTTCGGTAGGCTGAAGCTTATGGACCCTTTCTGAAAACAGTATTTTTAAGTACATAATACAAAATACATAGAATTACAAAGAAATCCAATTATTGAAATAGTTATCAATTATTAGAATAATTATAAAAACAATTTCACAGACTCCAAGTCAAGAACTCTGTTTTGTATTTGAGATAAAATGTCTCACTTTCAATAAGTCCTTTAATGGCAAATATAATAGATTACTAGTTAAGCAAAAACTTCTTATAGATTCACCACATTACTGAATTAACTTTGCAAGTGTTCCAACCTGGTATTAGATTTTGTTGATTTGGGATTTAACAAATTGCACACAATGGTTTCTTTATACTGTTAATTACTTTGCTTTACTTCTTCACTTAGAAAGCTACCACTGTTCTACTATAATATATTATCTTTTTTTAATTTTGGGCATTTCCTAACCAGGATTTGAGAGCTTCTCAACCACAAATGGGGGAATTCTGAAAAGAAAAGCAACATGCTATAGTGTACTAGCTTGTATCTAGCTTACTTTACATCTCCAGATGTCAATTTTGCCCATGTACTTTGTAGCAGTTTTAGACAATCTCTCTCTGTAAAGGAATTCTTAAAGGTTCACTTCTACCTCTTTTTCCTCAGCAAAGAATTTAGAACTTGCCACTAATGGTAGCTAATTTACATCCAGGTCCCTCCTTCTTCCCTGTTACATTTAACAAATATCTCCTAACTGTTCTCTGCCCAATTAATTATTCATAGTGCTGAATGAGATTGCCTCAGCTGCTTTGTCTAGTAGAGATAACAAAAGATTTGAGATTAAATTTGAACATCTCAGATACTAAAGACTTTAACAGCCATATTAATTCATTTTTGCTTAAACAGTACATGTCAATTCATAGATAGCAATACTTTATGTCCACAAGCAAACTATTTCTTGTCATCAAATGAGGACATTAATGTAAATTGAAGTTATAATGAAATATAACATTTCTATTCAGAAGGATAGTTAGGGTTAGGGTTAGTAAGTATTTCAAGTTTTTGGTTTTTTTTCAACACTAAAATTTAAGGAAAAAGCATATAAATTTCTTAAGTGAATTTAAGAATTCATATTTACATAATTGGGAGCAATTTTGAGTATTTCTGGGATCCTGGTCAACAGTGAGGACTGTAGCACATTGTCTAAGAGCTAGCATTTATTAAGTGCCTACTATGTTCAAGGCAGTCTTACACTTTATGTCTTAGAGGTGAATGCACTGATTTATTTTGGACAGAGCTATCAAAATAGGCTAGAAGTGCAAAAGCCACTGCTAATGACCTTTGGTACTGTATTTTTTTATCTTCTTTTTTGCAGTCATAAACTTTTTTCCCAGCACAATGACTTTTCATGTTTTTTTTTTTTTTTCCTCACAGATGCTCTCTACCCTTTTGCAAGTCAGCAATAACTTGTTTTAGTTTCTTGGCATGATCATAGCATTCCTCTCCATCAGCTTCTCGTTTCTTCTTATTTAATTTACAGATTTTCTGTGCTACTTCTGGATCCTGGTTCATCCAGTGAAGAAATATAGTCAGGTTTTCCAATGTATGTTCCATCTAAGATTAGATACTCTTCATTCAGTACAAGATAATGGTCAATCAGCTTCCCTTTGGAGGTAATATTGCTTGCATCATTGTCTGCAAAGTCCCAAACAATATTATTACTAAAGCAACCTGATCGCATAAGTTTTACCTGTTAACATAGTCTTTACAAAATCAGCTTAAAGTGTTGTGCTGACTCTGTGTACTCACTGAACCATTCATTCCATTGAGACAGAAAGAACCATAACCAATGTCCTTAAAATTGTGTTCTTTTTGCTGTGGTATAAAGCATTTAGGTAAACTTTCTTACCAATTATGAAATTTCAATTTTACTTGAATTTCATATGCCTAGTGATCAAGTAACTGATTTAAAAAAAAAAACAAACTTTCTGTCTCCATCCATATTCTTTAACAGTTTGATTCATAGACCATTCATTTATTTTTTATTTTAAGCTGATGTAGTCCATTTGCCATGAGGTAGTATTCTTGTCTTTTTTTGAGATGATGCCATAACCTTGTTGAATGCTGTAGTAATTTTCTTCTTGACTTTGGCAACCCTACCTTGATCAGTAGCAATTGTGAAGTAAAAGATTAGGAGAAACAAACATCTTTCTTCCAGGTTCTCCATTTCTTATTGGTATTCTTCAATGAATTTAAGATCTTCCAAAGTCATATTAAGGTTTTACATTTCACTAACATAAAATCAATTTTGCCTTTAACAAAGGTGCTATGAAAAATTTAAATGTATCAAACATTTTCACAGATATTACCAGACATTTATATTAAAACAACAAATGGGTCTTTTTTTCTTGACAATTCCAGGGACCCAAAGGCTAACTATACATAAAACAGACATAAAATTGTAATAAAGTCTTAGATTTTTTCCTGCCATCACATAGTAAAGGAGAATAGTCATAACTCAGATGAACTCAAGCTTTAAAATTTGAAAAGCTCTTAATAAACATAATTTTATTTGGCCCTCAGAACTTTCTTTTAAGATAGAAACTTTTGTTTTCTATGTATTACAAATAAGGAATCTGAGGTTTAAGAGAGGGTGAGGGGTTTGCCCAGTGTGCTATATTCAACCCACTTCTTCCTTAATCTGAATCCTGTATTCTAATCACTATGCAAAATTAGGTGCTAATCTCTTCTAGCCCCCAGCAAAAATTCAAATCCTCTCTTCCTCACCTACCTTATTCCTCCTATCCCTTCCTTTTCTTCCCAAATCTTGTGGATTAGCCATTCTGTTTCTCTTCAGGAATACTTTGGTTTAATAACCAACCAAATCTGCCCTTACATGACATTTCGGGGACTCCTACTCCAAGGATCTTTGAGCATTTAGAACTGTTTATTTCTGCCTGTTCAATTTGTTTATCTTTGAGTTGTGGATGCTGCCTCTTTCATTTTCTTTGCTAGCCTTTATGGCTATCTCTATTTTATCTTAAATTCCAGTATCATCATTGCTTCTTCACAGAGTCACAGAATTTTAGAGTTTGAAAATACTTCAGTGGTCATCTATTTTCACCAATATCTGATAAGAAATCCTCACTACTTAGTCACATTTTTGCTTCCTGTGCTCTATGAAGAACTGAAGTGCTTGTTTGGATGTTTTTGTTTGTTTTGTTTTGGGGAGGGTGTTTTCTTACCTTATTTGGTCAAAGAGAGTATAAAAGCATTGGGTGATGAGGAAGGATGCAGAAAACAGGTCCCACCAAGAGATAATTTACCATTTTGGAACTTCTGTTCCTTCTGGATAGAAGGTAGCTAGGACTTCTAATGGATAGATGAGGGGAATTTCAGAGTTGTAGGAATGGCTCATGCTAGAGGTGAATGGTTTGCATAGAGGATCATTGGTTTACACCAGGGGTGTCTTACCCTTGATTTTGATGGGGGGGGGCATTTAACATGGGCTTTATAAGGCAGATATAAGTGACATTGACACAAAAATGATTAAGAATCCCTGGTTTAGAAGATCTTTGGATACTTTATCCTGAGCGACCAGACTCATTAACTCTGGATATAAAACTTGGCTCCTACATGAATTAATGTTTCTATAAATAAGTATTAGGAGAGGACCTCCTATCAAAAGATAGGTATAAAAAGATACTTTGTGGAGACATCGGTATGTTCATTGATAGGTGTCCTGGATTTAGTAATGTGCACTGCTTTTATTTTCCAAAATTTCCATCTCGTATAAGGGACGTGGAATTAAGAAGAAATATAAGCACAAAATCAGTTTGGGGTACCAAAATTTTAAAGTATAATAAAGGGAAAGGAATAATGATGAGGAACAGTTAAGTTTCTTGGAAAAGAAACACCATAAATTAATGCATCTTAGAGTAAATAGTAAGACAAGGAGAATTTTATACTATACTTATCTAGATTAAGAAAGGTTTAAAAAAGGAGAAATAGTAATTAAAGGAGAATCTCAAACAAAAAAATAATGACTAAAGGTTGGAGGCTGGATTATAGGATTGTAGGCTTGTAGTTAGATCTTTGTTAACAAGGACTACATGCTAATTTTAAAGTGGGTGTGATGGTAATGTAACACTTTATGAAGACGAATCCAAAGTTTTAAATCATAAACCTTGAATGGGAATGTATCAGACTTAACAATAACAAAAAAAGGACTGAATAAGTTAGTAAAATCCACTATAAAGGAGACAAATATTTTTTCTCAAACACATTCTAGATTTCTCAAACTGGACAAATAACAGATCTAAAGAGTATTGGAAAAAATAAAATTGGCAGGCCTTTGGAAAAATTTTGAATTGAATATTAAAGTATTTGCACAATTTCAACATTACATGTTACCGTTATTAAATTTTATCATGTCCTCTTAGTCATATTAAAAAAAAACACAAAAAAGGAAAAAGTTACAAGTAATCTTTAAAGAATAATGAAATCAGGAATCATAAACAAGGTGATTCCTTTGTTTTCTCTCTTATTTGACAAGTGGGAAAGCCTGTAGTATTTTAAGAAGGGATTTTTAGCACATTCACAATGTTTAGAAGGAGAGCGTGAAAGAAGCTTTTGATTACTGTAGAAAATAAATGCTAATGGGTATGAGTAAATTGTTAAATAAAAAATTGTAGTGAATACTAAGTAACAATATTATAAACATAGTGGGGCAAAAAAGTCATAGAAATCATAAATAATTACAAATGAGCTTAAGCTTATAATAAAATAATTTATAGAATATAACTGCAATTTTCAAGAAAAATAAATTTCCAATTTTAAAAAAAAGGAAACATTGAAATGAAAGAAATGATTAATGGATTTTGTGTATACTTAAGATATTAAAAAGTTGAACAAATTTTCCAAAATAAACAGAAAATTTGAAAAAAGAGAAATAAAATTGGAAGCAAACCCTCCAAAAAACCCCATTCTATTGATATGCACTGAGATAGGTATTATTTTTTTAAAGATTTCCCCAAAATTTATAAACCATTAATTAAAGAAAAATTAAATTGCCAAAATGAAAAATGATCCAGATTAGCACACAAGAAATAGAAAAAAATTAAAAGAATTATCAGAAACCATTGTGCTTTAAAAGACCTAACAATTTAAAGAAAATCATGGCAATCTATAGAAATATAAAATTTGCAAATTTGACAATTCAAGAAAAGATTTTTTTAATCCATTCCATGCTGTAAAAGTAATCCATAAAGGAATTATCTGGATCAGAAAAATTTCCAGTGAACTCTTTTAAATGATCAAAGAACAATTAACTATTTTTAAAAAGTAAGTCTGAATACTAGGGAAAGAAGATATTATACAATGAAATATTGTTTTGTAAGAAATGAGCAGGCTGATTTCAGAAAAGTCTGGAAAAACTTGCATGAACTGATGCTGAGTGAAGTAAGCAGAATCAGAAGAACATCGTACACAGTAACAGTAATATTATTTGATGATCAACTATGATAGACTTAGCTTTTCTCAGCAATACAATGATCCAAGACGATTTCAATAGACTTGGGCATAAAAAAATGCCATTTTCCTCCAGAAAGAGAACTAGGGAGACTGGATATGAATTGAAGCATACTATTTTCACCTTTTTTGTTGTTGCTTGCTTTTTTTTTCTTGTTTGTTTTTCATTTTGTTATTTTTCTCTTACAACAGGACTAATAGGAAAATATATTTAATATGATTGTACATGTATTATACATGTGTAAAATCCATACCAGATTACTTGCTGTATTGGGAAGAGGAAGGTGTAAGGAAGTGAGAGAGAAAAAAAGAATTGTAATTCAAAATTTTAGAGCAATGAACATTGAAAACTGTCTTTACATGTAATTGTAAAAATAAAATAGTATTGAAATTTAAAAAGATAAGAAATTCTTCAAACTCCCTTTATGATTTACAAAGGCTTTTCATTCCTAAACTAAGGAAGGTTTTGATAGAAGAGTATAATTAATGATTCAATGGGAACATCTAATATTTTTAGCAAAATTATCAAAAAAAAAGCAAAAAAAACCTTATAGTCAAAGTAGATTTCCATCATGGATGCAAAAGGATTAACTATTAAAAAAATAATGAGCATAGTCATAAATAATATAAGCAACAAAAAACTACATGGCTTTAGCAATAGATGTTTTTAAAAAGCATGAATAATATTAAGATGTGGATATAGATATTATTTAATATAATGGATAAGAGTTAATAGCATGTGCAATGGAAAAATAAATTTCTTTCCATTTAAGCAGAAGTGTGAAGCAAATATAATCCCCAAAGAACACAAAATTGTACACTTTTTCAGACTTTAGAGAATTAGGGTAGAAAGTAATTAAACAGTAACTTAAAGTGTCATGATACAAAATGAATCTGGAGATATTAATACTTTGATATATTGTAAAAGATAGGAATTGGGGGCAGCTAGGTGGTGCAGGAGATAGAGCACCAGCCCTAAAATCAAGAGAACCTAAGTTCAAAATCTGGTCTCAGACACTTAACGCGTCCTAGCTGTGTGACCCTGGGCAAGTCACCTAACCCCAATTGCCTCAGCTTAAAAAAAAAAAAAAGGAAATGATAGAAACAACTATATAATTAATTTGAAAATGCTTTAAATATTAGGGAGTCGACGAGTTGGTTAATTCAAGATTCACATAAATACAGCCATAAAATACTTTATTAATTGTTCATAATAAAATATCATTAAGTTAATTTACAGATTTTGTCTTACTAAATTACCAAGTATTTATAGTATACCAGCCAGGTGGCCATAGTAAGTAGAGCTCAAGGCCCAGAGTCAGGAAATTGTTCTGTCATTTTAGTTACTTTTGACTCCTTGTGATCCCACTTGGGATTTTCTTGGTAGAGATATTAGAGTGGTTTGCCATTTTCTTGTCTGCTCATTTTGCAGATGAGGAAACTCAGGCTAACAGACTAATCCAGGGTCACACAGGTAATAAGTGTTTTAGGCCAGATTTAAACTCAAAAATGAATCTTCTTGACTAAATCTGTTACTATGTCTACTGCAAGTTTCCTAGGAATCAGGAAGATCTGATTTGGTCTCAGACAGTTACTAGTTATGTGACCCTTGATAAATCACTTAACCCTGTTTGCTTCAGTTTTCTCATCTATAAAATGAACTGGAGAAGGAAATAGCAAACGATTCCACCATCTCTGCAAGAAGACCCCAAATGGGGTCAAGAAGAATTGGCCACAATTGAAACAACTGAATAACACATCTTAATTGTTACATTGTTTCCTAATTAAAATGCTTTTTGACATAATTTTTATTAAGTGCTTACTGTATACTGGGCACTAGTAAAGGGGTTATAAGTATATAGAATGAATAGTCCTTAAATTTTACTAAGAGGGGCAAGAATACATATATATGTATGAATGTGTGTATACACGTAAGTCTGTTTTTAACATAAATAAATACAACTATAAAAAGTAGCTATTTACAATATAGTTTGGAAGGTTGGAAAGATCAGGAAAGATGAACCTAAGATCTTTTTGCTGAGATAGAAGTTAGGAGTGGAATGTGTTCATGGATTTGAAGGAAGGGCCAGTGAAAAGGCAGAGGGAGAGAATATAGAAATGTTTTCTTTGAGGAATAGAATGTGGGAGGGAGAATAATTCCAGTGAAACTGGGAAGGTAGTTTGGAGCCTGATTGTGCAGGGCTAAGAGTTTATTTTATTCTCAAGGCAATAGAAAGTCAGTAAAATTTGTGATAAAAGAGTCGTGGTCAAAAACTGACTAAAGAAACTGACCCTCCTTTTATATATCTGTGTCACAAATATCAAAGAAAAAAAAGAAAGAATCCATATTTCAGCCTTGTTTTAGGCCTTAAAATGATAAGCTTACATTTTACTGGTTCAGTTCTGGACCTGTGATTTCATTGGTGTAGAGAGTGCTCATAGGGGAATCACACCCACTTGTCCCAACTAAGGTTTTCCTAACTGATGATAGGTCTTTCTCTGTCCTACCATTTTGCCTTCCACAAGGATGTATAAGGTTGTAAAAGTTTTCATAAAATGTATACTAATGAATTGACCATTTAGAAAATTTCCCACTAAAATATTGTTCCCTGCAAACATTTGCTTCTATTTCTAATAATTTCTTTCACTATGAAATGTTGGTCCTTTAAGTGGTGTACTTCTGTTGTCAATTATATTTGGATACCAAAGAACTCCTTCCCCTCTAAATATTTAGCAATTTTTTCATGGTAGCTTCTTCCAAAACAACTGAAGTGAAATGAATGTCCTTCTGTTATGGAAATTAATTAGCAAATTATGATAATAAAGGAATGGGATTGAATAATGGGGCATAAGAAATAACAAATGAAAAAAATTTGGAAAAAAAGAAAGCTTTAATGTAATTTTATTACAAAGAGGGAAAAGCAGACCCAAGAGAATAACATGCAGTGACCAGTTTACTATAATATAAAAGAAAACAGCCTTTTATGATCTCAGATTAAATGTGGTACCCAAAAATGAATTCAGGGGAGAAATGAGATGAGGCTTACTTTTGTCTCCTTTTCAGTAGACAGATATTTGTGAAATGTTTTATATGTTGTGAAACAAGTTTGATTTCTTGATTGGTTTTGCTCAACTTTCTTATTTTTAATCAAGAAAGGGCCCTATGGGAAGTGTAATAAGTCAGGAAATAACAATGGAACAAAAAACAAAAAGCATCAATAAAACATTTAAAAATGGGACAATCCACAATTATTAAAAGAAGAAAGCTATTGTGCATTGGGGTGCTGAATTTAGAGTAGATGGATTTACATTCAAATCCTGGTTTTCCTATTTACTTTCCTATTCTTCTTAGGCAAGTCCTTGAACTTCTCAGACTCTTCATTTTCTCATTTGTAAAGTGAGACTAGGTGTCCCTAGAGTCCCTTGGGATTCTAAATGTATGATTTTGTAATCCTCTGATCTCTTGTGTCAAAGCCCCAGGAAAATAATAAGCCTGGGAGGGACTGAGAGTTGAAGTTTTTTGGTTTGTTTTTTATGACATTAAAATGATTATATGTTAGTAATAAAAATTGGCTTTTTCAGATCTTAAATCTTCTGAGACACCTTATCTCTGTGTGTGTCATTTTTTAACCTAAACTGTATATTCCTGCTTTGTTTCCTTACAGAGACTTTCTGTCTGTCTCATGTTTTATCTATGTCTTATATTCTTCATATCTTATGAAGGTAAACACCTTAGATGGAATTTTTAGTACTGTTACCATTGGGTTTTCCATTTTTCTTAAAATTATTTCATGCAGATGAAACCTAATTTTAACTGTGAAAAAACTTGAGGGGCAACTAGTTGGCATAGTGATAGAGTATCAGCCCTGAAGTCGTCAGGAGGACCTGAATTCAAATGTGGCTTCAGATACTTAAGAAATGTTAAGTATCTGTATGACCCTGGGCAAGTCGCTTAACTCTAATTTCCTCAGCCAAAAAAAAAAAAAGAAAAGAAAAGAAAAAACAAACTTGAGTATTAGAGAAAGCATAGCTAAAATGTTAAAATTAAAAAACATATATGTAAAGATTGGTTAAAGCAAGTGGGTTCTCCTTAAATAAAATTATGATATAAACTAATCTTTATATAAGATGTTAACTGAAAAATAATCAACCTAATGCTATTTTTAGGAATGATGATTGCTTTATAATACTTAAAACTGTTGTACTTGATCCCATGTGTACATTTACAGGACAGTTTGCTTTATCAGCTTTAAAGAAGCTTCCTCCTCTTCCTTCCACAAAGTGAATTTAACTTCTTTCCCTCTATATAGAACTTTCTACTTTGCTCATTTTTTAAAATGCTGCATTTGGAGTCAGTTTTACAACTTTCCTACTTAACTTACATTGCAACCTTTGAGCATTTGAGGATATTTTTTAGGTTTGAAGTTTATTCATCTCTAAAATTAGGGGATTGGGGGCAGTTGGATTAGAGTACCAGCCCTGAAGTCAGGAGGGCCTGAGTTCAAATTTGACCTGAGACACTTAACACTTCCTAGCTGTGTGACCCTGTTACTTAACTCCAATTGCCTTGGCAGAAAATAAAATAAAATAAAATTAGGGGATTGAATTAAATGGAGTTATAAAGTGCTTTCCAGTGCTAAGTCTGAATTGATGGGCCTTTGAATTTATATTAGCTAGTGTCTTGATATTAGTACAGTGCTCTGGGTGGTAGTGTAATGTCCGGGACTTCACCCCTCTATTCAATAAACTCCCAGGGCTTTCTGTTATTTCTCTGAACCAAAATCTGCTGTTTGTTTCTTTTTTTTTTTCTTTTCTTTTTTCTTTTTGCTGAGGCAATTAAGGTTAAGTGACTTCCCCGGGGTCACACAGTGCTGTTTGCCTTTTAAAGCTTTTCACAATATGACCCAATTCTTCACCCCCATACCTATTACCTTCAGGATCAAATATAAAATCTCCTATTTAGCTTTTAAAGTTTTTTTGTTTGTTTGAAAACAACCTAGCTCCTATTTTTCTTATTCTTGTCTCAGTATTCTTACTCTTGACTTTCTTCTACATTGATCTTTTTGCTATTCTTGGCTCATGATGCTCCATTTCTTAATATTGTTACCAGATACCTTTCTCCTCTTATCTGGACCCACCTCAACACTCCAAACTTGGAATACTCTTCCACCTTCTCTTTTACCTTCTTGGCTCTTCTGGCTTCCTTTAAGAATTAACTCCCATCCTTTTCAGGAAACCTTTCTTGGTTCATTTTCCTCTAACTCTAGTATCTATTCTCATTCTCATTCTCTCTCCCTCTCCCTCTCCCTCTCCCTCTCTCTCTCTCTCTCATCTTTTTGCCTCTTCTTTCTACCTCTGTATGTCACTTGTCCCTGTCTTACTCCTTCCCACCCACCACCACCATGTTTAAATGTGAGCTTCTGATGGGTGGGGTTTGTATTCTATCTCCAGCATTTAGCACATAATAAGAACTTGGTAAATGCTTATTAATGACTTCTCTAGGCCCCATTTGGGGAAACTAAAATGATAAGGGTTAGACCAAGAAACTTAAGGTCTTTTATTACTCTTAGTCTTTTGATTCTATGAATCTTCTTAACTAGCAATGGGTGCCTCTGGTAGTTTGTATTTCCTTCATATAGGAACTTGTACAAATATTCAAAGGTAATCAGAGAAGGAGTTTTAAAAATTTTCTTTCTGAGATGAAATTGATGTAATTCTGTTGCTGAGAGCAATACATTTGACTTTGCTTTTTTTGTATTTTCAGCGCCTAGAACATATTAACCTACCTTTTTTTTTTTTTTTTTTTTTTGTATTTTCAGTGTCTGGAGCATATTAAATGCTTATTGAATGATTAACTGATTTAACAAGGCAATTTACATACAGAATCACAATACTATAGATTTCACATTGAACAATAATCTTCTATCCAGACTCTCCCATTTTTGCAATTCAGAAAACTTAGAACTAGAAATCTTAAACATTTGTCAGTGTGCCCATGATTGTGTGTGGGACAGGTGCTAGATCCCCTTATCCAAATTGACTATTCAGAGGCATCTTCAGATACAAACAGGAAGTATTTATTCTTCCTTGCAAGGAGAGGTCCAAATACACCAACTAAGCAGACACAGACGCTTTCAGTTCCCATCCCCCAGCATTGTGTCTGGCCTGGTGAGCTGGAAATGTTGAATTGTTTAAATGGCACAAGACTTGGATTCATTGGATGGACTGATAAGGAAGTAACCATTGACCAATGGCCAGCAATACTGTCTAATTCCAGTGGAACACATAACTTCCTAAGGTCTGACCTTTTTTCTGCCTTATAGCCCTTTGAGAACAGGGATCACATGACTTCCTGAAACTTAGGCCTAGGATCTGACCCACTCCATCTCATAGACTTTTTGAGAAATTTTCACCTGGTCCCATTCACTCCCTTCTCTTTATTTCATACGTTTGAAGATTTCTCACACCAATCAAGATAAATATATATATATATATATATATTTCTTCCACTACGGTATCTTTGTTGTCTAGGCCTTCAGGTTCGTCCTTCTCTTCAGTATCAACTGAAACCTACCCTCTACCATTTAGAACCAACCACCTGCACATCAGTGGAACTTTTAGCTAAGAAATTTTGAACTGTTGTAATGATTAGTGCATCTAGTGCATAAACAAGCAGGTGATAGGATATTGCTGCTTAAAGCAATGAACAGGAATCTGAGACTCCATTTCCACCAACTCCCGTTAATCTGTCTTGGAAACCCAGTCATCATAGACTAACAACAGATTGGCATCTGGCAGCCAGTGTTTTCTGTGGAATTGTAGAGGGCGGTGATCTCAGGGCCATTACCCCAGCATTCTCAACTTCAAGCAGTCCAGATCCAGATTCATTTGGGACAAGGGACAAATATCTCATCTTCTGGAGTTGCTTCAAGTTGATAAGGGACGTAGAGCTGGCCATGCCTAGTGGGGTCCAGATTGAGCAGGGGAGACACATGATTTGTAGCTGGGGCAGCAGCATCTGATACTAAATGTCATAATCATAACAGATGATTTCAAGTTGACCAAGTAATTGGAATTTTATGACTTTGAGTCTGGAAGAAGCAACTCACAAAAAATGGAAGAACGAAATATGAGCAAAAGAAAAAAGAATAAACAAAAATGGAGTTAATTCGAGGGTTTCTGGGGACAATAACCAGGAACCCCATCCAGAGGAAGACTGGGGAGGAGAAGATGAGGCTATCATGAATGTTTTTTGCCCAGATAATTTTTCCTAGAATACCAAAGACTGTTTTCCCCAAAGTCCTGTTTTTGTTTCCTCAAAGGAATAAGGGTAAGGGGTGGAACATTGTGACCTTAAGTGAATATGGTCTCCTTTAGCAAAAAGTCTAGAGCCTTTTTAACAGTCTTTTTAGAATTTATTTGCCTGGGAGCTATATAAGGGAATACAGGAGGTGAGGAATTAAAGGTGCCGTGGACAGAGACAAACAAGCTGTAGCACAGGCAGCTGAATCTGCCAGCCTTTTTCTCTTGACCTGAAGTGAATCCCTCTTCCTAATCAAAACATAACAAAAACCTCTTTAGGTTCATGGACAGCTTGCAGTAATTGTTCCCCTGTATACTTACTGGGGGAATGTTTGGTTGTCAAAATAAGTAAATCCCTTTTCTTTTCATATAGCCCCCATGATCATGCAAAACATGAAAAACATATTTAAAGTCAGTATAGATCATTTATTTTCATTCCTTTGCCCAATTCTAAATTTCTGATATAGACAAAAATGCTCCAAATCTGGTAGGGAGCCAGAATCTCTAAAGACTGGCATAGGAGGAGCTTAATAGCTTCCTCAATTACAAGGGTCTGTGGCAGCTAGCTCTAAGGACTTAGAAGGGTCACTGTAAAAAAAACCCAAGTTTCTCTGAGAAGCACACAATCTGGGATTGAGGACCTGGCTCCACTTTCCATCAATGTACAGTATAAAAGGTAGGGTTAAGGTGGGGGAGAGATCATTTTAGCTTTCAAGGTCTTAAAAACCTTGGCCTGATCAGGGCTGATAAGATTGTCTGCTTCCTCTCCTAGGGAGCAAAAGGAAGGTGGCAGGTGGCCTGTGGCCCAAGTGGGCCTTCAGACAAAGAAACTCTCTCCCCAGGAAGCAAGAAAGTTAAGGGTTTTATGGCAACAGCCAGAGAAACCTCTGGGGCTGGGCTACAGATCAGGCAAGATATCATCTACATACTTGTATTTTGCTTCTTCTATGTCTTCTACTGACCACTTGCTTTGATTACAGAAATTTGCTATAAGAGGAAAAAATAGAGACATGATTATAATATAATCATTAAAAAGTGAATCTTCAGGGTCTCATTCTGAGAGCACATATGTGACAGGATAAAGCGCCCTTAGCTCTGAAAACCAATCATGCAGTAACAATTCCACTTCATAGCCAGGCTCAGGAATAATCAGGTGGGAAGCAAAGAAACAGAACTGAGAAACTGAGTCAGAAGGATCCCACTTTAGGCAGAGGCTAAGGTTGTCCTCCCAGATGTTTCTCAGATAAGACATCCACTTGTGACAGCTCAGGAAAGCATTCTTCTTAGTAACTTATGGCATTTCTCTGGAATGGTAGTTTACTGACTTAATGATCCATCAGGCAATCATATCCAAATTCAAAACTCAAAACAGTATTAATTACAGTCCCAAGAGATTTCATCTCAATAGCAAGTTTCATCAATCAGGGGCTTCAGGTCTATGTCAAAATAAAACAAATCTTACAAATCATTGTACATAATCTGTCAAATACACTTGGAAAACAGTCAAAAGTAATGCAAGGATATCTGGTTAAAATTCAGCTTTAGGTACTTAAAGAAAACTGTAGATCATATTTGTCATATTCATTAAACAAGGTGATCATTATGCACTTAAATAAATATTAGATAATTTGTTGAATGAGTCTTGAAATAACCACTTTCACAGAATTTGCAGTTTACCAGAAATCTAACAGACTTCCTTGCATTGCTAAGTGGTAGAACCTTTGACATAGCATCAGAAATGACTTTGCCTTAAAATAACCAGTCTTGAAAAATAAAAACATTCCGTTATTAACACTATGTAAATATAAGCTTTAAACAATTAATATTAAAGTAATTTCATGTAACCAGCAAGGGGTGGGAAAGAGGTTGAGCTCCAGTGAGTGCGTATATTCTCTTACTTCTCAGAAGTAGCCACACCAGTGGGGCAAGGGTGGTTTAAATCTTCACCTTTCCAAGCTGACCACTCCAAGTGGTATCTCATCCAACTTCACCATGCTTCCTGTCCCCACTTCTCTGAGCTAACTCTTTTAGGGTGCTAAGTCCCTTTCAGGATTTAGCCTGCCAGTTAAGGGCATGCCCCAACCTCATAGGGTGTTTTCTTTCCCCTGGCAAATGGCAAGTTCCATTAGGAGTTTGGCCCTTTCCATAATAAATCTACCTTTTGCCAAAGACAATGACCAATGAAAATTGCTCACATGATTGAACCCATCATCATCTGGTGTCTCCATAACCCATATAATACCTAACAATTTGGGTTACAGTATTATTACAGTAACCCCAAATAATTTAATTAGCAGTTTCACACTTTTCATAAGTGAGAGCCAAATATACATAACATAACCTATCACAAAAATGGATAGGAATCTCATGTAATTTACGATTGTTTCCAATTTTAACATACATTTTTAAAAATTAGTACTTTACCTTGTGGTATTCTAAATAGATGTTCCATTCAAAATGTCATGTGCTTTTGCAAATCAGTCTTTCTTATGTCTTGTTTTTAAAATCATCTTAAAAATTTTTTTTTTAAAGATTTACAATATATGTTCTGTAAGAAATGACCAGCAAGACGATTTCAGAGAGGCTTGGAGAGACCTGCATGAACTGATGCTGAGTGAAATGAGCAGAACCAGGAGATCATTATACACGGCAACAACAGTACTATATGATGATCAATTCTGATGGACATGGCTCTCTTCAACAATGAAATGTTTCAAACCACCTCCAATTGTTCACTGAAGAAAGCCATATACACCCAGAGAGAGGGATGTGAAATGTGGACCACAGCATAACATTCTCATACTCCTTGATTGATGTTTGCTTACATTGTGTTTCCTTTATCTGATATATCTTTTGTGTAGATAAGATTTTTCTTGCACAACAATGATAAGTTTGGAAATATGTATACATATATTCGATTTGCCAATATTTTAACATAATTAGCATGTAGTGGATATCCTGCCATGTAGGGGAGGGGTGGGGAGTTGGGGGGGGGGAATTTGTAACAGAAAGCTATTAAGGGTTAATGTTGAAGAATTACCCACACATATGTTATGCAAATAAAATAAAAAAATTAAAATTAAAAAAAATTTACAATATAGCTAATATCTAAATAACTTTGGGCAAAATTTCATAAAACTTATACACAGTCCAGCAAAGCTGACAGAATTTTAGAGCATAGTTCATAATTTTTACAAATTACCCAATATACATTTTAGAAAGCAACATACTTCATCTAATTCAGGGATACACACATGCGACTTCCTAAGGTAAGCTACCAGAACTTTGTTTTAACAACATTTTTTTTTTAACTTAAAATAAAATCAAATACAGATTTAAATTTCCAGTAGTGATGTTCCAATATTTGCATACAAATTTCTAAGATCATGTGCTTAAAGTAAACAATCTCACAATTCTGGCACATACCATTTAATGGTGATTGTCTCATAATTGTAATAGCAAGAGATTCATCAAAAAAAAACTTACAGTTCATCTTGATATCTAAGGAGGTGGCCTTAAGCTCAACATTCCTTATGTAAAAGCCAATCATTACTTTCTTTGATTGACATCAACTTTCTTTGTTCTCTTTTACCTCCCCCTCTCCATTCCCCTATTCAGAACTGCATAGTTTCAGGTCTCCAGGCTTTTCTTTTATTTATATATATATGCCGCCAAACTTTATTTATTTATTTATTTGTGCATTTATTTATTTATTTCCTTTACTATGCTTTTTCCCCCCCTTTTTATTAAAGCTTTTTATTTGCAAAACATATGTATAGGTAGTTCTTCAACACTGACCCTTACAAAGCTTTCCGTTACAGATTTTTCCCCCTTAGTTCCCTCCTCTCTCCTTGATGGCAGGAAGTCCACTACATATTAATTATGTTAAAATACTTGACAAGTCGAATATATGTATACATATTTCCACCCTTATCTTGCTGTGCAAGAAAAATCATATCTATAAGAAAAAAAAATCTGAGAAAGGAAACCCAATGCAAGCAAACATCAATAGAGAGCCTGAAAATAGTATGTTGTGGTCCACATTTCATATCCCCTCTCTCTGGGTATATATGGCTTTCTTTACTGAACAATTGGAACTAGTTTGAAACATTTCATTGTTGAAGAGAGTCATGTACATCAGAATTGCTCATCACATAGTATTGTTGTTGCCATGTATAATGATCTCCTGGTTTTACTCATTTTGCTCTTGCTGCCAAATTTTAAAAGCATCCCAGCACTTTTCTGTTTTTCCCAAAGTTCCCAAACTCTTAAATCTTCTGTTAATAGTCAGTGAAAAGAGATTATAATTTATGTAAAACTGCTTTTATTAATATATCTCAAATAACATTTCACTGAACTGATTGAACATATTTTCATTTTCTTTCATTTACCCCCTTCTCCCACATGTCCCTTTATCCTATGTACTCTCCTCCTCATGGAGGTTTTAATTTAGTTGAATTTGCTTTCAAATTACTTTACACACACACACACACACACACACACACCACACACACACACACACGATTCATTTATCTTAATGGTACTGTATGTTGGTCACATCTAAAGACCCATATGAAGTTACTAAATATGAAGCAATTAAATCCAGTAAAGTAGTTAACATTCATATAGCATTTGTTTTATGCTAAGCTCCTTTGCAATCTTGAAATGATCAATTGCTAAACTCCCCAGTCATTATTCTCTTTTTAAAAATTTTTTTGTTTATTAAAGCTTTTTATTTATAGAACATATGAGTGATATTTTTACATTAACCGGTGTTTGCAAAATTTCCTGTCCCAAATTTTTCCCTTCTTCCCCACACCCCTTCCCTTAGATGGCAAGTAGTCTAATACATTAAATATGTTAAAAATACATGATAAAATCCAATAGGAGCATACATGACTATATAGTTATCTTGCTGCACAAGAAAAATCAGATCTAGAAGGGGGGGGGGACAACCTAAAAAGGAAAACAAAATGCAAGCAAACATTCACAGAGAGCATTAAAATGCTATGTTGTAGTCTACATTCAGTTCCCATCCAGTCATTATTTTCAAAAATTAGCTAACTTTTTCTGTGTCCCCCAGCTTAGCTAGAGCTGAGGTCCACAGGGAAGTCAGGCCTTTATTATTTTTTAAATTATTATTACTTTTTTTTTTAATAAACAAAATCTAGCTCACAGAACAGACATGACACAGACATTCTGCACAAAGACACAGACACAAACAAAAATTACATGGAAGAGGATCGTCCCTTCCCCACACACAATTCAGCAATATCTTATCAAGTGCACTTTTGTTCTTAAGATTTGGTTTGGACTGCTCCCTCCCCTTTCCCTCTGGGGAGAGCAGCTCCAATCTCATGGCTTGAAAATCCTGTAAAACACTGAATCTCTCAACTCAGATCCCCAAGCCAGGAGGAGTCATTCCCATCCAGCAGTGCATCCCTGCTCTGTGCCATTTATCAAGACTTTCTTCTGGTTAATTAGGTGGCACTCCTTAACCTTGGATCACTAAGCCTTGATAATTCCAGAGTCCCATCAGCCTAAGGGCAGTCCAAGGACACAGGCATCTCCTCGAGGAGAGCAGCTCCAATCTCTGGACTGCTCCTTCCCCTTTACCTCTGGATTATGTGCACAAGTTACATGATTGGTCACTTGCCCTTTGCCTTCTTCTTAGGAGACTTGTGCTCCTGTTTGTATTTGGATGCTTCTATTCAGGTTCATATACCACAGAGGGAAGCTGAGGGTTTGATCTCAGGAGTAGTTAGAGAAATACCCAATCTGTCACCTGTCTTGAATCAGAACCCCAGTCATGTCTCTGAGAAGTCACAGAGCCCAGAGAAGCCCCCATAAACTGTGTGGGACAGGTGTGCTAGACCCTCTTACTTAAACTCAGAGGCATCTTTAGATACATACAGGAAGATTTATTCAGTCCTTGCAAGGAGAGTTCCAGACACAGAGCCTCTCAATTTCCATCTCCCAGCATTGTGCCTGCCAGAAATGTTGAATTGGCTAAATAGCAAAAGACTTGGGTTCATTGGATGGACTTAAAAGGAAGTAACCATTGACCAATGGTCAACAATGCTGTCTAATTCCTAAAGTTTAGATCTAGGGTCTGACATTTTCTGCCCTACAGCCTTCTGAGAACAAGGATCATGTGACTTCTGAAACTTAGGCCTAGAGTCTGACTTTTTCTGCCCTATAGCCTTCCAAGAATAGGGATCACATGACTTCCTGAAACTCAAGTCTAAGGTCTGACCCATTCCATCAAATGGACTTTTTGATAAATCTTCACCTCATTCCCATTCAATTGTATTAATAGTAAGAATAGCAGATCATTATTAGATGTTTTGACTCTAAATCTTGTTTTTTCCACTGCACCACTCTGCTTCCCCTTGAATTATAGTTAATTTATGTTAGTGTGAATATAGGCTTGCTTATTCAGTATTAACATCCTAAGAAAGATTTTTACTGTCTTACTAGTTCAACTACCCCCACATATCCCAGCTTCCAAAAGCAACACGGACCAATACTTATTCTATATATTTTCCTATGATTTTTCAAATGTTTGTTAATATTTTTATTTATTTATTCATTAATTTTTGTACCTGTAAATTGCATTGCAGTCACAACATTGTCGATCTGAAGCTGTTGGTACTAGTTCTGGTGACATCTTAAAGACTTATGTAAGACGAAACAAGATTGGAAACTTCAGAACTTTGAAAGGGAACTCAATGGGTCTTAATATGTTGAGCAACAACAAGAAACTGAGGTATAACTTCACAAATTTGTTTAGTAATCATCAATCATAAAGATGAATAACATTGAAAGCATTTATTCAGTTTCTTTTGGAGCCTCATGCATAGCATTTGCCATCTATATTCATCAGATCAAATGAATTTATCTTAGGAATAGTCTTGTAAATAAGACTGAAAATCCAAAAACTTTTGACAGATTATTCTCAGTTAATATTTAACACTCACACATTCGTTATTTAATATTTGCAAATCACCAATGATGGGAAATTATAAAACTAATTGTTTAAAACTGCCATGATTTAATTGGCAAATAATTCATTACAACTCCTATAGAAATATTTAAACTTCAATTGTTACAGCAGAAGTTCTCTATACTTAGCTTTTCAAGGAAGAATTTGTGAACAAAGATAAAAAGTATGGAGTTGATGCCATTGTATAATTTGTCCTTTTCCTAGGTGCTTGGGAATGAAGTGAATCAAAGTTTATATATATAGAAATTTCTTCATGGAGTATTGCAGTCATATTGCTGAGCCTTAGTAAGCTGCCACTATTCTGATTTAGGTTCAGTGTTGTCTTGAAATTTATTCAAATGAGGGATCTTAGCAAGATTTAAATCAAAGGACAGTTTTAAAGTATTCCCAAAAAAGGTCATTGGATAAGATAGTATAATATTGATTTTATGTATAAATATATTTCAAAGTATTGGAGGCAACAGTTGGGTATTCCATATTATAATGTTTTTTCATAAATACAGTTTATTTGCTCTATTGAAACATTAGTTCTTGTTTTGCTGAATCTCTACAGTGAAAATGCAAAAAATATTTCACTATGTTCTGGAACCATAGTGCATGGTAGACGTTTTCATCATGCTAATGCGCAGATACCAGTAGTAAAAACTGCAGCACAAAGGTAAGGATTACATTTATTTCTTTTTGTTTTTTTTCCTTAGATTTAATAAACAAAGTTTAATGATAGTCATTTATTATTGTTTCCTTTAAAAATACATACATTTTCGTATATGGAACATCATTGTTTCATGTAAATGGATATGAATATTTAGGAAATAACGAAAATAAAACCTTGAGTCTAAGCATTTTCATTTGTATCGGCTTATAAAAATGTTTAAACTTAATTGTGGAATAAATAGGAAAGAACAGATATTTTGTGATTCCCTAAACCCTGAGATTCTTTGACAGAAAAATGTGCATCCCTTTATAGGAACCATTTTCATTTATTGATGTTCTGAAGATACATTTTTAGTGTTTATTTTTTCTATACATTTTTTTCTGATTACATTTTCTATGATTTTCCTATAAAGTAAATATTGAAATTTATCTTGCAATTGGAGGGCAAAAATATTTAATTTTTCTTTTGCTACATAAAATGTCTTAAATAAAATTTCTGTAAAGTGTTTTTAACATTGAAAAAAAAAGTTTAGCTTTAAGATTTCCAATTTAATCAGAAATGCTTCATGTCTTTTGCTATATTCCATAATTTTAACTTGATAGTTTTATCCCATTTTATGGAATTTCAGAAAATTAGATTTATTATGGGTTACAAGCTTCCTTAAGTCTTAGGTGAAATTTTATATTCTTGGTTGATAATCTTTCAGAAATACTTGTATAATGTTTTTCAAAAACATATAAAATTAATATTTTTTTGAGTCCTAGAATCATGCTTCCTCATGATCACTATTGAAATTAGCTTGACTTACAAAAGAAAGGTCATCTAACAACTATCTGGCTTTTGGAATCCATCCTTTTATCATTTCTGAAAAGGTTGGCTTAAATCAAATCATTCCTTTTCTTTTTTCTCTCCAGTTATACTGGATAGTATCCACTTTGTGTATTGCATGTGGTAAATTGTAATTATTAGGTTTCTTTATATGTGCCACCTAGCATGGTTTTATTATGTTACTTTTTAGAGGGAAATGTAAACTTATTTTAATATTTGCCTCAATAATTACATCAAGGATCTGTGATTTTGTCAATGGAGTACCAAGGCAGATTGGAACCCTTCTGTAATTTAATAAATTTGACAATTATCTATGCCAGTGTATCTTAACAACTCTTTGACTCACTCCCATTACTTCTTTTCCATCTCCCAACTGCCCCACACGCACTTAAGAGTTAGAATGACTAGAATTTTTTAAATGCAGTTTACGTTAGAATTATTCTTCAGGGAAGGTCCAAATGATACCCTTTTTTATATTATGTAGTAATGCACATAAGGGACATCCAGATCTGGTTGCTAATAATTCCATCTTTACTTCTAAGTGTTCCTTTTTTATATAAAGTTATGTATAATAGTAGCAAAATGTTACAACACCTGATAACTAAATTGAATTAAACTGCATGAAAAATAATTGCTATTGTACTTGAAAGTATTTCAAAAATAAATCACATTTTAAAACTTTTTCAAAAAGGAAATTAGCACTGGCAGATACAAGGCATCATTTTCTTGGATTTAGAATTTATTTCCACGTAGAATACACATTTCAGATGTCTACTTTGGCAGTTATGTTAACTAAAAATGTTGAACTTAAGGTTGCAGAGCAGGCTCTGCAGAGACTTTACAGTTATTACAAGTTCTTGTGCCAGGACTCCTGATAACTGGTACAAATCAACCTGTTGCTTAATATCTAGTGTAAGAATAGCAAGCACTTAATCTTAACTTTGTTAAGGGGATTCCTTTCCCTTCCTAAATCACTTAAAACTATCATTTAAAGAAGATGCTTATAACATCCTTCTTTCAACTATATTTCCCCCCTTTTTTTCATAATTTACGTACTTACCTCTGCTCTTTTGGGGCAGATGATAGATACAACCTGACTTTTATGATATAATTTCTTCTGTATGTTTTCCATCCATTAAAACAAAACTCAAAAAAAATGCCAACAATTTGCTTTTCATTTTAAGTAGATATGAAAGCACTTATTTATTTTAAAGTGATTAATGAGAATAAACATGAAAAAAGGCAATTTAGATATAATTTTAATTAACTTTTAAAAAATTCAAATTCCCCTCTAAAAATTTTTTTAGTACTAATTTGATTTACCTTCAAAATGGTTTAGTCAGCATATACATAAGTTTAGACTTTTTATGGTAATTGGGAGGAGTAGGGAAAGTCGCATGGAAAATGTATTTTTGAAACTAATTTTAATGATTAGGTTTATTGTTAATTTTTCAATACTGATTTCAGGTGATGCAAAAGAAAGAAATGGCATATAACTAAATGTTGGATGAGGAGAAAATGTAGTGGTATTATTTTTGTTGCAGACAATATTTCTTAATAGAACTGCTAAGAATGAAATAATATCCACTAGGATCTTAATTCTTTTTGTTTTGATTCAGATTGAACAAAAGTATAGGACCTGTTAAATTCTTAGTGCGTTTAAATTTTTGATTTTTTTCAAACATGCTAACACTAAAAATATCCTTAGAAAATCTGATTTTAGTAATAGTTCGTGCTTGGTTTTCTTCTCACTATTTAGCATGCAAGCTCCTTGAGGACAGTAACCTTAAGGGAACATTTAAAAAAAAAAAATTCCTGTTCTGGCACCGTGGCTTAAAAAGCCTTTGTTTTCTGTGGCAAGAAATTAAAGAAAATAAAAATAAATGCTTGCAACATTTTGGGTGCTTTCCTTCCTGTATTTGGTTTATTTCCTTGGGAAGAATAGGAACACTATTACATATTTCTTTCCATATAAAGTGAGTACAGGAACATAATAGTAATAGTCTAAATTTCTTTTATGTGTTTTCAACTTACCATTTGTAGAAACTAAGAAAATTTATGTTTGTAAAAAGGTTAGAGAGTTGGTCTTGGCTATGGGGAGACCCGATTTCAAGTTTTTCTCTGACAGATATTGGCTTTGTGATATGGCATAGTCACTTAACCTCTCAGTTCCCTTTTCCATTTGTATCCCCAGCACTTAGCATGGTGCTTTGCATCCAGTAAGCTTAATAAATGCTTCATTCATTCATTTCCTAGGCAACTGAAGAGTAGAGGAAGTTCCTTATTGGTAGCTCCCTACAATGATAAAATCACAGTTCCAGTAAAAAAAATATATATATATATATATATATACACACACACATTAATGGAAATTGTTTTCTCCTTAGAAACAAACATCCATAATTGTTTTTCTATATTTTCTATAATGTTCATTTTAAGAATTAACTATATAAAAAGAGAAATCACCAAATCCTTTTCCTTCTCTCTTACTTTTATTCTCTGTATTTGAATAATAATTTTGAATGACTGAAGAAACTAATGCCAACAAGTTGTAGGTTTTAAAAAGCTCTTTTTTTTTTTTTTTTTAGATCTTTGAAGGAACTTTTGAAAAATCAAATTATAGGAAGGTCTTTTCTAATAGAAGGAATAATACATTATATATGTGCAACACAAATTACATACATATACATGCATGCATACATGCACACATGATTCAGATTTTGAGGCATTTCTTGATTTAATTTTATTTTAAAAATATTCTTGTATGGGCAAACAAATATTCATCATTCATTATGTATGATTATAGGATCAAAGCCTGCTTTTGATTCAACAGTAAAGGAAAGTTTTGCTACTGAGCAAAAACTACTATAAAACTTTCAAAACTCTTCTAAAATAGCATATAAATGATTTAAGATTTGAAGGTTAAACAAATATTTTTCATATCATTGTAGTTCTTTCTTCCAATAATATAGACTAAGTAAGATTATTTAAACGTAACATTAATAGATTTAAATTGTTTGTTACTTTAAATTCATCACTTTGGATTTAATATTATGTGAACATTGACATGATTTTAAACTTGGCATATAACAAATATGTAGTATCTTTTATTTTTTTAAATGACCAGATGGTAATTTTTGCATTATTAACTATGATAACAAACACTACAATGATATACCAACAAGTGAGGTTTTACCTCTTACATCTTTTTCTTTTTCATGTTTTAAGCAATCTGGATCAAAAAGAAAGGTAAGCTTAATATTGATGAATTAGAACATGGGAATAGCAATAATATATAAACAAATTGATTATCATCTGGTTCTGAAAAAATCATCTTAAGTCAAGAGCCAGCATTATAACCTACACATTACTTATTAAAATGAAACAGTATAAACAGGACTTCAGTTTTGTGAAGTGGTATTTCAGTATAATGCATGGAGACACATTTTCATGTACAATCATTATATTTATGATGGTATTACAATTTTTCAACATTAAGTCAGTATAGCATAAAAGTCTAGAGTATTCGTTCTACTGGTGTTCATTGGTAACATTAACTGACTTCAGAGTGTAAGGGGAAGAAAAATGAAGTTAACATTATTCTTGAAAATACATTCTATACCTATACTTGGCATCCACCTAAAAGAGCAAAGTTCAGTGACTAGAGTCGTTATGTAACATAATATTCCTTTATTCATAATATGAGAAACCTATTTTTGAAAGCCATAAAGAAAAGTAATGTAATTCATTAAATGAAATACTGAATGTGGATGGACTAAGTTGGTAAGAAAACTTATTGCTTTATAGTATTTCATTAACTAAACATTTTAAAATTTGTAAATTTTTATTCTATGTGTTAAAGGGAAGTAAAGCTAAAATATCAGTTAGATTTTTCAAAACCTTATTATTAAATAAATGATGCATAATCACTCAAAAGGTGTATATATATAGACATGTCCTGATTAAGTTTCCATAAAAAGGCAGTATACAATAAAATTATCAAAAGCAACTGCAGCTTAAAATATAATTTAATAGTGTTGAGACATTTGTAATTCAAATGACCTTAATTCCAGTTCTTAAATATTTAAAAATGTGTTTATTTCTTAAATATAACTTTTTTTCTAAATATTTTCTGGGAAATTTTTGCCAATGATGTATCATTTATCTAACAATTACTTCTAATACTACCTCTTTTTGAGATTTTGGTGTATTTTTCTTTTCTAATTTTAGACAATAAAACATCATTCTTTTAAGAAACAAAGTTATTTAAATTCACTATACTTACCACAGATCTCATTTCATTGTAGCTAGTAATAGTTTATATCCAGTGAAATTTTGGCTTATTAAACTAAAAATGGGCATATATAAAATTATATTTTTACTGGTACATGAACAAGATATCTTCTGAGTTAAAATTATGCAGGTTGTTAGTCTATTGCTGAATTTTCAGTTCTTTTCTCATTCTTTATTATTTTGAAATAGAATTACTGGAGTGTTTTGTTGAGGTTTATCCCAGGAAAAGTAAAAATCCTAAATTGAACATAAATCAGCAATTTAGGAACTTTATTATAGAACAAGATGCTTATTTGTCATTTCTTCTACATCTTTGTATTTAATACCAGAATTCCCCTGAACCATAATAGTATTCTTTAGAATTACCTTTTTATTGATGTTTGGAAAATGATGCCATTATTTCAAGCCATTTTCCCAAGCATTTGAATTCATTTGATTAAGAAGCAAAATGTCCAATTCTTTCATCCAGTAACAGAACAACTTAATCACTAATTTGTTAGATTTTCTTCCATTTATTAAAAAAAATAGCAGTCAGATGAAATATGATTTGTTTCAGAATCTTTTACAAAATGTAATTTTTGACTAAAATTCTGGAGTTGGCAAAAGGGGAGGAGGGTTTGAATATGGGTGTGTGAGAGAAAGTTTTTTCTCTAGAGTTGTCATGTCCAGAGTTATCCTAGGAAAGGTAAGATGTGAACCTAGGTAGATTTTCCTTTATTTGTTTAAAAAAAACCAAATAGCACATTCAGGTAAAATATGATTTGTTTCAGAATCTAATTTTACAAAATATAATTTTTGACTAAAATTCTGGAGTTGGCAAAGGGGTGTGTGTATATGTGAAGTTTTTTGTCTAGAGTAGTCATGTTCAGAGTGAACCAGATAGTGGGAAGATAGGTCCCATATTACCCTCCCTGCAAAAGCCAGTCCTGTGACTTGTATCCTTAACACGCTTATTTCCCAATGAAACCTCATTTGGCCCTCTTCCTCTATGGTGCAAACACCATACTTCCCTCTCTTGTGAGAGTACCTTGGACCATTTACTGGGTAGATAGCACTAGATACTCACTTTTTACTCAGAGTTGAGACAAAATGACTTGTAGTTCTAGATCTTACCCCCTTGCTCTCCTTCCCTACCTCCCACCTCTTCCAAATTCTGTCCTTCTTCCAAACTTCCATTTTACTCTGTAGGGGATACCATTATCCTTCTAACCAGATTCACAACTTAATGTCAACTTTCTCATCTCCTACTTTCCTTTTATAGCTATTCAGTTGACTTATCTTAGTGCTTTTGCCTCTACAACACCTCTTGCACTTTTCTCCTCTCTATTCAGGTAGTTTCTACCTTAAGTCAGATCTTCATTACTTAAACTAAAATTGTAGCTTCCTAATTTTTCCCATCCTCAAGTCTCTATTTAGCACTAGTCAATACTTCACATAACTGCCAAAGTAATTTCCATAATTTATAAGGTCTGACCTCTTCATTCTCTGGTACTCAGTAAGCTCCTCTGACTACTTACTGACTGTATGTTCAAGGATTCATCCTTTTTGTAA
The DNA here is from genome assembly GCA_023553655.1 of Myrmecobius fasciatus. Taxonomy (NCBI): domain Eukaryota; kingdom Metazoa; phylum Chordata; class Mammalia; order Dasyuromorphia; family Myrmecobiidae; genus Myrmecobius; species Myrmecobius fasciatus. The sequence continues at coordinate 537,668 of JAJPUD010000392.1, read as the reverse complement.
TATATATGTAGTATAGTAGCTCATGTATATAATTTGTAAATAAATAGACATACATAGATTCAATGTTCAAAAATTTTTACTAATGGAGGTGTCCAGGGTTTTAAAAAAGTTTGGAGGACATTGCTTTAAAGAATCCCATGTTTGTTAATTTATATTATAATCATATCTGCTTGTTTAATTGACTAAGGAGTTTTTTTGACTCAACTATGTTAATAAACCCAATTTCAAATCTAAAGAATTAGTTGGGTCTAAAAATCAAGAATATTTTAACTGATTTGTTACTAGAACCACTTGATTTGCTTTTTTCCTTTCTTTTAGAATAAAGGATCTTTTATGGTTGCTGAATCTTAAATAATGATTATCGAATATTTTGACCATTAGATTTTGGTTGCCTGTTCAAAGAATTATTATTTTTTTAGGGGGTTGAGCCCAGCCTTCACCTCATTTGAAAGTACACTAACAGGATGAGACAATAGGTGAAATAGTATTTAGACTGAAAGAATTTAGAAATATAATATTAACTTATTGTTAGTGAATTTATATACATATATGGAAAAGATTGATTCCTTATTTATTTTTTGTCTTACCTAAAAATAACAATACAAATTGTTTAACTTCTAGTTTAACCTGAACTCTTTTTGAAACAAATTGTGATTTCTGTAGTTAAAAAATTAGTACATCACCTAACAATGTAGTATCTATATATAATATTTACTCCAAAAATGAAAGTGAATTGAGGTTGTATATGGGGGGAAATTTTTTAAGCCCTTTGAGATAAGTGATCAATAAGTACCTGTTTAACATCAGTAATATGTGGGTTTTTATATTGGATATGAAGTTGATAAAGAACTGTCTTCATGGTAGTTGAGAAGAAACATGTACAGTCACTCAAACTTGTTTTAAAAGTTTGTATTTATAATCAAAATAATGTTCCAAATTTTTTTTGGAACACCTTTGTATGTACCAGTAAAAATAGTGATTAGAATCACATGTAGCCCACAAAAGTCTGTTTAATACATATTGTATTTTAAAATGCTTGCAGAACTAATCAATAGTCAAGTATCATTTCTAGTGGCTTTTAAATGAGAAATGGTGCAGTTTTTTTTTTCAGAAACTCTACCACCACCATCTTCACATTTTCTCATCTATAAGAGAAGATGTTTCATAGGGTCACTTATTCCCAGTGTTGTAAGTTATGAAATAAAAAAACAATGTAATCATTTATTCCATTGACAGGATAGGAACTTAAGCTTCCCACAGCCTACTTTTATGTGTGGGTCATTCATAAATGAATGTTTATAAATTGGTACCAGAAGCAACATTAATAATGTAGATAATAGTACAAGTGCCAGAAGAATGGCTCTTTTCTTTACCATTTTTCTAATGCTAGAATTGACTATTCTTGGCATGAGGAGGAATGATTTGATTTGTGGTAAGTTTCAGATAGGTAGAATGAATGAATGAAAAGTTTTTATTAACTACTATGTGCCAAACACTATGCTAAGAGATAGGGATACAAGTAAAAATTCAAGATAGCCACTTCTTGCAAGAAGCTCTTACATGCTAGTGTGAATAGACAACTAGATATAAGGAATTTCTTGCTCAGGAAAAGGAGTTTTAGTTTAGGAAGTCAGAGGGATATTGAATAGAGATATAAGGGTGTTAGTTGACACTGAATTAACAACATGAAGTCATACAGATTTGGTTACTCTTTCTAGAGGAAAAGGTAGAAAGTGGGATAGAGGGTATTAGACTATAGGATATGTAGGAAAATATGACAAAGAACTGACTAGGGTGAGTACTCAAGTGGAATATGAAATATGGCAGATTTGATGGCAAATAGATACTGTTGGATATATATACTATAGATAGATAGATAGATAGATAGATAGATAGATAGATAGATAGATAGATAGATAGATAGATAGATAGATATACTGTATAGATACTATGGCCCTGCCTAGCTTATTATTCAGGATAATATCACCATGTAGCAATAGTTTCAGAGCTTAGTAGATCTTCAGAGCATGGACTTGGAAGGTTCTTTGGTCTAGAAAGTGGCATGGCAGGGTTGTAAATGAGGATAGATGGTCTGATATGTTGCAAAACATTGTCTGCAGTTTGGGCTGAAGCCAGTTAGGTTAAATGAGCTGTGTGTATTGATTGACTCAAAAACAAAATAGCACTGCCCTAGTTAGACAGTCAATCTTTGTACATTTAGGAGTGAAACTGTAAACTCATAAGCTATACATGCTGATGATTCCAAATATGATAAACTCAAGTATATGTATATTAGTTTCCAGAACTTTTTGTGGGAACTACTGCTAACTTCTTGTACAATGATATAAAATTGATAACATCCTTTGCCCTTTCTGTTAGACTCACAAGAAGTAATGTCTTTTCAGATAAGTTGAATGGCAAAATCAGAATGCAAATGGGAAACAACCTGTGTGTTGAAAAATGAGATTAGTCTTGAATAGAATTTGAAAGGGAAAGTATTAAGTGAGGTTGAAAACAAATTGTAGAGGAGAGTAGCCATCTACAATTTTTGTGCAACCTAGTGGTCTTGTGAAATGTGGATTGGTGGTGAGGAGTTGGAAACTAAACTGGTTCAAAATTTCAGGTAGTCTTCATGTGTGAGAATTAAAGGCCTGGGGCAGCTAGGTGGCAAAGTGGATAGAGCACCAGCCTTGAAGTCAGGAAGACCTTAGTTCAAATGTGATCTCAGACACTTAATACTTCCTAGCTGTGTGACCCTGGGCAAGTCACTTAACTCCAATTGCCTCAGCCAAAAAAAAAAAAGAGAGAGAATCAAAGGCCTGCATGTTGATTGTGAATACAAATTGAAAGTAAGAAACAAATCTAAGGGGGGCAGCTAGGTGGCTCAGTGGATAGAGCACCAGCCCTGAAGTCAGGAAAACCTGAGTTCTTGTCTCAGACAATTAATACTAAACCGCTGTGTGACCCTGGGCAAGTCACTTAATCCCAATTGCCTCAGCAAAAAACAAACAAACAAATCTAAGAAATGTTGTGAATGGACTTGATGACTGAATAGGATCAACCACCTGCTTATTTGGGGGTGGGCGTTTTTCAGTAAAATAACAAGACACTTAAACATTTTGTTTGTTTCATTGAGAGCATAATGTAGATGGAAGGAAATATCAAAAGTAACAATACTGAAATAAAATATAATTATTGATGGCTTCATGTAAATATTTTGTGTACATAGATTGGCCCTGGGCCCCAAAGGCCACACCTCATTTAGGTTATTCTTAAATAGGTAAGATAATTTTTATAATTGTTTTTAGTAAATTGCTTTTAAAAAATTGAACAAGTGTTAATATGTGCCTCAATTTTGGGGGCCATATATATGGAGAGAGAGAGAGAAGAAACAATTGGAAATGTCCTATGCCAGGAAGCTTGAGATCCCTACAGTGCTATCAGAGCAATAGAAATGTTAATTTTTGTGGGGGGAAAAATCTTAATCTTCCTTAATCCAATCCAACTAGCATTTGTTAACTGACCAGTGTGTGGAATTTACCTTGGTTACAAAGTTCAAATGAAAAATAATCCTTGTCCTCTAGGAGCTTACATTGGAGATAGCAAGAGTGTCATAAAAAATGTGTGTATGAAAATTTAAGGAAGATAGAATCAAAGGAAATTAAATGATAACTCATCAGAGAAGAGTTTTGACCCTTGAAAGAGGCTAATGAAGGGGAGTTACATTCCAGGTATAGGGGATAAAGACAGAGGTAAGAATTGGAGTTATTAGTTGGAGAACAGTTTATAGGCCAGGTTACATGAAATGTGTAACAGTAAGGATTAAGCCTACCTTTAGGTTTTGAATGGCAAACTGAGAACTTTGTGTTTTATGTGAGAGGCAGTAAGGAATTGAAGGTTTTTGAGAAGGAAGTAACTTTGATTAGATTTGTGCTTTGTGTTGATGTTTTGGCATGTGTGGAGGTTTGCTTCAAGAGGAGAGACTCAGAGTCCATTCTCTAGATCGGTAATGTTGCAGTAGCTTAAGTGAAAGGTGATGAAAACCTCAAGGTGACAAATGTGAACAATGTTATAGAAGCAGACTCAATATGACAGCAGCCAATTGATTGTGAGAAGGTAAAGGAAAGGGGAGAATTGAAGATGGTTCTAAAGGTAGCAACCATAGATGATTAGAAAAATGTGTTGCCCTTAATAGAAGTTCATGGGTTTGGGGAAGGCAACATTGAGTCTTGTACTGTATATGTTGAGTCTGTAATGTCTATTGAACGAACACCCAAGAAGAGATATCTGACAACTTGATGGTGATGCAAAAGTAGAATATGGGAGATTAGGTCTGGATATATTGATTGTACTTCCCAAACTAAACCTCCAGATTCTATACCTTAACATAGATTGTTAATTAAACATATATACACTCAAGAAAACTGAAAAGGATTTTAGAGCTCATCTAATCTAACTTTCCCTTTTTAGACATGAAGAAAGCAAAACACAAAAAGATTGACTTGCCCAGCATGGCACAGGTAGTAGTAGAGCTGGGAGTAAAACAGAGGTCTTGTAACGTTTAAACTTTTTTCTTCTTTTGAAAACTGAGACTTCCAATATATTGAAGTTTTACAGTATTTCCCCCAAAGGATACTAGAATTTAAATAAGGTAATCCTTAAGAAAAAAAAAATAGTATTCTATCCACATATGAAAGTTCACTGCTACATTGGTATTAACATGGCATTCATGTTCATGTTGTCATTGTTAGCCAAACAATTAATGTAATCATTTTTCACATAGTGGAAATCTAGTAGGAGAAACAAATGCCTTTATTTTATTTTTCCATGAGGACACCAATTCAAAAGTGTTTTCTCCTTAATAGAACTACAAGTTACCAAGGGTTATTCAGTATTCTTCATTTGGACTTGACAGTCCAAATTTATGCTATGTTAATAGATGCTAGTATAGGACAAGGGCATTCAAATTCAGTTTTGTGAAGCATTTTTTAAAGCTACGCATCTATAAGCTCTTTACCCTGCTTGCTTTTGAGGCTATCAGAAAACTATCATTATAACTTTTTTAAAAAATTGCTGTGGCTTTTGATAATACTAGTAAGGAAAACCAGTATTATTCATGCCAGAAACAAGCAAGCAAAAAACAAAACCAAAAAACTCTTTTGTTTTGTTTTTTTGACATTTATCTATAAGTTGCATCAGAAATCATAAGATATAACTTGTAAGTCTCAGATACAGGTGGTATGAAAAACTAAATTATTGAGGAAAAATTCAAAAGAAGTAGCTCTTGAGTACCTATATTTTCTTCTAATCTTTATTACCTGCTAGTTCACTTCGAATTGAAGTTTCACCTATTTTATATTTTCCAGGGCTCACTAAACATTTATTGAGAATACACTATATGCCAGGCAAGGTACTAGGGATACAAAGACAAAATGGGGGAGACAACGTGGTTGTGGGTGTGTTTGTGTATAAGTAATAAAAACAAGGTAACGGTAGGCCAAACATTCCAAAAGATAAAGGTGGAAGGGAAAAGTTCATTTTAGACAAGAAGACCAGCCCCCTCAAAAATGTAAAGGCATAAAGACAGGGTGCTGGATTGTTAACACTGTATATGAGTAAAAATAAGTATCTTTATCTAGAAAATAGAATATATGGAGAAGAATTTATAATTAAATTGGAAATTAGCTTGGGGACATTGAGAAGATCTTTATATATTAGTCATGTATAATATAAGTAGGTAATAGGAAATTAATGGAGTGTGAATAGGAGATGAACATGATCAGAGTGTGTATGTGTGTGTGTGTGTGTGTGTGTGTGTGAGAGAGAGAGAGAGAGAGAGAGAGAGAGAGAGAGAGAGAGAGAGAGAGAGAGAGAGAGAGAGAGAGAGGAGAGGGAGAGAGGAGAGGGAGAGGGAGAGAGGGAGGGAGGGAGAGAGAGAGAGAATTATTTTGGCAACTGTGGTAAATCAGTTAAAAGAGGGGAACATGTAAGTCAGGGTGAACAATGAATGAAGAAGCTATTGTAATAACCTTTCAAGAGGTGATTAGGGCCTGATTCAGGATAGTGGCTGTTTAAATAAAGAATAGTTGATAGATGTGAGGTAGAGGTAGCATCTCCAACACCTGGCAATTGGTTGATAATATGTGATATGAAGTATGAAGTAGGGTGAGGAATTTAAAATGTTAGTAAGATTGAGAACCGAGGCAACTGTAAGGATTGTGATGAATTTAATGGAAATAGGGAAGTTCAGAAAAGGGTCTAGGATTTTGGGAAAACATGAATGATCTTTTGAATATGATAGATTTTAAGTTCTTGTAGCTCATCTAGTTCAAAAAGTCTAATATACAGTTGGTGTTTTGAAACTGAACCTCAGAAAAGAGCAGGACTAGATATATAGATGTAGGAATCATATTCAGAGAAATAATAATTGAACCCATGGGAACCAGTGAAGTCACCAAGTAGAGAATTCTCTAGTGAGAAGAGTAGCCATAGTAGAAGCTTGGGGATACTAAGCAATATAAAAAGATGATTATTTAGCAAAGAAGTCTGAGAAAGCAATAAAACTGATGAGAGAACCAAGATATTGCAGTGTCACAAAATCCCATAGAGCAAAGATCATCAGATTTATTAAAATTAGGAAATCATTGATAACTTTGGAAGGAGCAATTTCAGTAGATAAGTTTGTTAGTAACCAGATTGCCAAGAGTTCAAGAGTGAGGGGGGAGAAAAAATGGGAGGCAAGATATAGATAGCTTTTTTATGTGATAGTTTTATTGATAAAAAATGTAGAGATCTAGAAAAAATAACTTGAAGGGATAATAGGTTGTAATTAGGGTTGTGGTTTTTGTTTTTGTTTTTTAAAGGATGGGGGAGATCATAAGGTCATAGAGCTAGAAACAATTCTGGAGGACTCTCAGTTCAAACTCTTAATTTTCCAGAAAAGTTAACAGATTTGCCACTTACTTTGGTAAATGTCAGAGCTATAATTTGAAGCAAAAAAAATTGCAAAATACTATAATTTGAAGTAAAAAAAAAATACAATTAAAGTTCAAATCTAGTGCTCTTTCCAATTATGCCAGTAGTGAAGGAACTTGCAGAGATTTTTTCCCAACTGTCTTTCCAAAACTAGATGATTTTTGAGCCATAGAATTTGAGAACTTTTAAAAGGATAATAAAGGTGAAGCCAAGAGGTCACATATCTAGTTTATTAGCAGATGAAGGACTAGCACCTGAATCTCCAGATTCCAAATCTTTTGGGGGTTTTTTTGTTGTTATTTTTGTTGTTGTTGTTGTTTTTCCTAACATCTTTCATACTCCTGAAAAAGTGTCAACTTTGTGTGATTAGTAGGGTTTTTTTGTAATATATATATATTTTTTTCCCTTTTTTCATGAGAGTGAAGAGTATGCTTTCAGATTTAAAAACAATAATGGAGTTGTGGAATCAGAAGAGTGGGATTAACATTTCACCATAAAAAAATTAATCTTTCCCCCCCTTTTTAATTTACTCTTGTTATAGTCCAATTTGGGGTGGTAAAATTCAATCACTTGGTTAGATAAAATCAAAATGTATGCTTCTCATAATCTGTATTAGTATCTTATGGTTTAACAAAAACAAAGCAAGCAGTTAAAAAGGTATGCATAGGACAAAGCAGTTCAAATGGCTCTGTCATCAAAGTAGCAAATGTTCAAATGTTGACTATAAAGATGATTAAAAAGAATCATTGGGGGTAGGAAGATTCTGGTCCACCTTTAAATAGCATTTTAAAATACCACATTAACCTCTTTAATCATATTTGATAACTCTTGAAGTGTCTGGTACATGGTATCCCCTGATAAATATTTGCTTAATTGCATCAAACCTTTGTAGGTAAAGAAAAAGGAAAACCTGGGGGATGTAGGAAGGTATACAATATCCCTATTACATTATATATATAATAAATGATATGGTTAATTTAGTAAAAGGATCCAATCTGTTTTGGTATTTCTACTGTATTTTCTCAAAATATTTATCATTTAATAACTTTAATGTACTACAAAATAGAAAACAAAGAAGTTACTTGATAGCTCAGTTGATACGCCCCCTTCCCATTCCCATCTGTAATTTACATATCCTGAAATTAATTTTTAACTTACAGTTTAAAAGTTCTTTCCCCTGCTTTTTCTTTTCAAATAACAAGGCAAAATTCAGCTTTGTCACTTAATTCTTTTAAATAGGCAAGTAGTAAATCAAATTTTTGTTAGTGTTTTCTAATTTTGATTAAGAATGGCATTGTGCCTATAATTTTGTCTGATTTGCAAAACTATTTTTATTAAATACAAATAGTTAGAATTTTTATTATTCATTAAAGATTACTAAGTTATAAATAGATTTTATTTTAAGTTAAATTACCTGTATGCTGCTTACTCTAAAATTTTATTGGTTATTAAATATAAAGTCATAATTTAGTGTCATGCCATTAAAATATAAACATATATAAAAAATTTTCATTTTAAAGGTCATCTTAAATTGACACATGTTCTGAATTTTTCCTTTAATACAGTGTTTACTGAAGCCCCACTTTGCTTTAACTTTTATTTTTATGGCAAATTCTGATTCTGCCTAAATGGAGAGGTTGATAATAAAATTAGATTAATATTGGTAATGTAAAGCAGGGCTTAAACTGTTTTCACTCAAGACTCCTTTTTTTGCCCAAGTAATTTTTACATGACTACAGTTTTATGATACAAATCAAACATTGTGACCCCCCACATTCAGTTATGAGTTCCCATATAGGATTGTGAGCCACAATTTAAGAAGCTGGGATGTAAAGTGACCTTTATTGTTATGTATAGTAATTTCAAGCTTTTTTCTATAGCATAATATTATGGCATTCATAGTATTGAGTCATATTAAAATGTAATGAGATGAATAGAAAAAAAATTATGTACTTCTTAATTGATCAAATGGATACTTAAACCTAAACAACTGCTTAAGAAATAAATAAACAAATAGATAGATAGATAGATAGATAGATAGATAGATAGATAGATAGATAGATAGATAGATAGATAGATAGGAACAATGATTTTAACACTTGGAATCTGTTTTCATTCACCTAAATTCTACTGTCATTTAATCCATGTTATAGAATATTCTTACATGCTATAGTTTAATCACAAACATCTCAGGTGGTGCATAAAAATGATTTTAGTTTGGACTTGATCTACTTTGTTGTCTTTTATTTATTGCCAGTTTATCCTATCTTTTTATCATTTTGCATACTATATGCCCATTATCTTTGATAGTCCAATTAATTTAGGCTTTAAATATAAAATAAGTGTTAAAAGTTCATCTTATACCTTCTTTTTTGGAGAAGCATTTGGGGTTAAGTGACTTGCCCAAGGTCACATAGCTACTATGCAAATGTCTGAGGTCAAATTTGTACTCCGGTCCTCCTGACTCCAGGGCTTGGTGCTCTATCCATTGCACTTGGCTGCCTCATTCTAATAAGAACAATTTCATTTCTACAAATATAACTGAAAAGAATCAAACCCAACCCCTATATGCTTTCCAACATTTAGTAATATGGGAAGGTGAAGAATTATTGCAAGACAGCCACTTGGGAAAAGAATTGCTTAAATTTCTCAGTTTAAAAAAAAAGGCAGCCTTACTCAATTCATATAGTCAACTCATATCTAGCAAAAAAAAAAAAGTAATGAGTTTACTTTCTTAAAAAATTTTCTTTAATTCTTCCTTCTTCCCTCCTCTCCTCTCTCCTTCCCTCCTTCCCTCCCTCTTGCTTCCTTCCTTCTCTCTTCTTTCCTCCTTCCTTTCTTCCCTCTTCCCTCTTTCTTCCTACTTTACTTCTTTCCTTTTTTTTCCTGGGCAGGGGGTGGGTGGGGATCTACTACCTAAAAAGAAAACTACAATCTATTCTTTTCCAGGAAAGAATACCCCCCTCATGTTCAAAAAATAGAAATTGACCATATTAGGTTGCCACGGCCCCAAGGTATAGGTAAGTATTTGGTTTTTTTTTTTTTTTGTTTGTTTGTTTTGTTTTGTTTTTCCTTTTCTCTAGAAAGTGTCTTATAAATTTAGACTGTTATGTGTGAAAGTTGTTAGTTGGAGATTCAACCATTTAAAAGTCTTAATTTGAAACCATTTATAGAAGTATACTGAAAATAGAGCATGGTCTAATAATAACAGGTTATGTTCCTTTATAATGAACTCTTAAGGCATTGTTTTTGTTTTTTCTTAAACTGAACTTTTGTTACATCAAAGACAACTAATAATAAGTAAGATTGTGGCCCAGAAATCTAAAATTTACTGAAAAATTAAAATTATTTTTTTTAGCATAGATTATAGCTCTTTACCTAGAAGATGGATATACACCCAGAAGATGGATATAACTATTGAGCTATAATGTTGCTTAGTTTGTTAATTATATAAGTTTTTAGAGGGTTCATAAATTACAGCATTTCAGAGTTAAATAATAGATATTGTACCAGTTCATTTATTATGAATAATCTTTCATTTCAAATGGTAGACTAAAAGTGGTGGCCTTTTCAAGCCAGATTTTTATTTTTGTTTTGGATTGTTGCTATAATTAAAGCTAATTATCTATAAATTGGTCAGTAGTATAATTGGGCAAGTTTGGAGGTTTTTGACGGGGTTTTTTGGATACATTAAAAAAATTTTTTTTAATTTAATATTTTATTTTTTCCCAAAACAATTTTAGCATTTTTTAAAAAATCAGTTTGTGCATCATTTTGGGGAGGATTTAAAGTAACAGTGTTAGCAAAGTTTACCATAATTTTGGAAGATCAAGACTTTGTTATTTTTCTTTTAAAATATATTTTAAAAATTAGGGATTCAGACTTCTGTGTTCATGTGTGCTGCACAATTGCTTAATAATTTGTGCAAAATCAAATGCAAGTGAATGTTTAAATTTGTATTGCTGGTTTTTTGTTTTGTTTTGTTGTTGTTGTTGTTGTTGTTTTTAACTTTATATAGAGGCAGCTATATGGCACAGTGGAACAAATGTTCTGCCTAAGGTTAGGAAGACTTGAGCTTAGACACTAGCTCTGTGACCTTGGGCAAGGTTGTCTCGGTTTTTTCCAAACTATAGAATGAGGGTAATAGTACCAATTCTCAGACTTGTGATAAGGATCAAATGAGATAATATTTGTAAAGTATATTATTTTTTATTATTTACACATAGTTCAGTATCTAAAAAGGTTCATCATCATGTATCTTCCTTAATGAAAATTTTAATGCCTCACTATTTTAGTATGTGATTTCATGAGTTGCCATTTCTGGAATTTTTTGTCAGCTTCCTGGTAATAATAACTTATCTAAACTTCAATAAATTGGCCCTGGGAACTATTACAAGTTTTGCGTCCTGGCATGAACTTTGAGGGTCTAGATTGCATTCCTACCATGATGAGATATCGTATTCTGACTTAAGGAGAAATATTTATTAAAAAATGAAGAAAAAAGGGACTGGTGATAGTTCATTTTTGGAAGAGTAGGTCTAGACTAGCTTTTAGAATCACCATTTTATGGGAGGGAAACAAGCTTTTTTCTTTTCTTTACCATTTTCCAAACTCATGCTTTTCTCCTTTTAAAAATAACATGATATAGGATTCCATTCAGTTGTATTTTCTAAAAAGTTGCCATTTTAATCTTAAGAATACCAAAGTTTTTAGTTTTATGTATTTTATATGGAAACAATTCTAAAATATACTAAAATATTGAACCTAATTCAATCCAAATTCTCAAAATAATTATGAATTTATTGTACACTGATGTCCTCAGGAACTTGATAAGATTTTATAGGACAATTTACCTCTGCCTAAAAGAAAGGACAACTCATATATAGAAGTAGTTCTAGGGAAGAGCGTTTTGAATGAGGAAATAAGGGAATTGGTTAGAATCATTGGGTATTGATTGACACATCCTCTTGAAGACTGGTAGTCTTGTATGATGTCTTAGCAGTCAAGTTGTACAGGAGATATTGAGATTCTTGTAAAGTTAGATAGCAAAGAAGTCATGTAGTGGATCTGAATCTAGGCAACATAGAGTACATGCTTAGTACTTAGAACAGGGTTGGGGAATCTTTTCTGCCAAAGGCTATTTGAATATTTGTAACACCATTACCAGACCATACAAAATTTTCAACTTAAAGAACTCAAGCAGTGGGAAGTTGTTGTACCTAGCTTTCAGCTTATCATTGCTTGTGGTTACTTTAGCAAATAATTTTATCAGTCTAGTATGGATAAGACATTTCTTGACCCCTGTTTTAGAATCTTAGAGCACCAGGGATGGGAACTAAGTTCCAAGTTGGAGGTGGAGACTGGAATGCAAAATGATACTTTACCATATCCCTTCAACAATAGATGAGCAAAGTGAGTAGTGAGAGAAATATCAGGATGCTGGCTAAATGAAGAAGGAGTCTGGTAAGAGAAAGAGCATGGTAAGAGAAAGAGTGTAATGTAAATACATGGAACCAAATGAAGGCCAGGTGTTCACAATTTAATCACCTGAAATGTCATTTTCTGACATTCATGTTAACAGTGGACTAATTCATATTTAACCTACATTGAGGTTTTTTTTGAGAATTAAGGTACTTTTAATCTGTGAATTACCACCTGATGAAGTATAAAAATAAATTTTTGTTTTTTCTTTTTATATTCTGTTAGAAAGCATAATAGAGAAAACAGAAGAGTCTGAATCAGAATCAGAGTCTGAAATCAAGAGGAAAGTACAACCAAAACGTCACTGCAATTCATATCAGTCTGATTTCCAACTGTCTCCTGCTTCAAAAAAAAATTTAACACATTTAGAGGTGGGTTAGAGAAATTAAGCAGTTATTAAAACTTTTTTTTTTTAGCATTTTATCTGTGTATAAGTATTGTATATTTGTATATTTGAAATATTAAATTTAGAATCAGATGACTAGTTAAGATTTTGAGAGTTCTAATAGCTTCCTGTTCCCCGGCATGCCTTGTCCACTCCCCCCTCTACTTTTGTACAATTTGATTTATTTTAGACATTTTTTAATTCCCAAGGAAAAGGTACAGTTCTCTTTATTAACAGTACATTTCTTAAGTGATGGTATTGTAAAATCGATATAGGACTGGTTTTTGAATCAAGGTCTGAGTTCAAGTTCTGCCTCTGATACATATTAGCTATGTGATTATGGTAAGCCTCTTAACTTCTTAATATCCCATATTAATTAGCTAAAGACTATATAAAAGAGTTTATACACAGTGTAGGCATTCTCCTGAAATCATAAACCTAGATTCGCCCCATATTAACATGAATCCACCCATGTTAGTTGCTATTTATTTTGAGTCACCAGACTCTTTACAACCCTCTACTTACTTGAAGATTATTGCTGTCACGTTCCCTTAAGTCATATTTGAAATATTAGTGTTTGAATTAAGTTGTGCTTGTTTCTGCAATTAATGTTGTTTAATAATGAGATAGTACGTTATTGGTATTTAACAGATAGTAGTACATGTTAATTATATTTTTTGATGGAGAAAAATGGATCAGATAATTAGTCTTCAGACATTTGGATGCAAAATTACTTTGGTAATTTATGCTCTTTTGACTCCATTTTAATGATTGCTAGTTGAAAAATTTTGAGTTATGTTATCATCATTAAACCAAGATTAACCTTTTCAGTGATCTACATTGCCTTTTCAAAAGTTATTTCCTAAACACACACACACATAAATACCCTGACTACCTTAGTTTTTCAATATTTGATTGTGATAAAAGTGTAGATATACTAAACTATGAGAGTGTACTATTAATGTTATCATCATATTCAGCATATTATGCAATTTCTTCCTGGTTTGTAAAGAGATAACATAGTTAAAGTTCAACTAAACTCCAAGAGTGATCTGCTATTTATATTATACCAAGATATTTATATTTCTATATTGAGAATATTCACTCTGTGTATTTAAGATGAGCTTTATATTTGAATTCTTAGGTTATACTCCAGTCATTTACTAGCTTTAGCTTGTAAGCTAGTAAAATCATTTAATTATTTTGATATAAAGACTTGTTACTGTTACCCAGCTATCATATTTCTGTGAATATGGGGCAGTTCCCTTTGCCCCAACACAGTAGGACAGGTCTGAGCTTCTTCTGTTTATGTAAAAGTAATGTTTTCCTCAGTAGAGTGTTTTCATTTACTATTCCAAATCATGTTCCTTGGAGAGAAAGCTTGAAGTGATCCATCTCACTAGATTTATCTTCATTTAATCTATAAGTTCTGATTTAGTTAAGGCTCATTCTCTAAGGATCTTAAGCCCATAGAGAGGGTCTGTGGGCCTACCATACTTATGGATACACCATACACATTTGGTAATGAACCAGATGAGGACTACTTAATTTAGAGTCTTTGAAAACCAAGAGATCTGTGGTTAGGTTTCAGGGAATCCATGGTCTTTTAAAAAAAACACATTAATAATTATAGTATAATGGATTTTCTTTGTGATCTTAATTGTTAAAGAGTATTAAAGAAGTTTCAGCAAATATATATATATATATATATATATATATATATATATATATATAAATGGGATAATCTCCAACCTCTTATATAAATAAAAAATGGGACAACCTCTTTCATCCTAATCTCCTCCTCTCCCCCCTCCCCCATTAAACTTTTGATTTTGTTGAGATAGGGAAGTCTAATTGAAGAAATTCTTCTATCAGTGCAGCTCAGCACTTGGTTGTGCCCTGAGGCACTAAGAAGCTAAATTACTTTTCTAGAGTCAAACAATCAATATTGTCAAAGATGAGACTTGAACATCTAGGTCTTCTTGAGTGATCTATTATCTCACAATGATCTTCATTCCCAATAGATATTCTTAGCAGTATGACTGCCATTTCTATTTTCTATTTAAAATATTTTTAGCTGGCAACCTGATAGTAAATGGGGCATTATTTTTGAGATGTTGTCATGATTTTGTTATTGATAGAGACGTCTTTTTTTTTCCCCCCCTTTCCCATTCCATTGGGAATTTCAGGTTTCTGTACAAACTGAATATTGTCCACAATGCGGGAAAGAAAGAAAAAATCCGACCAAATGCCAAAACTGCGGGGTTACTTTTTCCAAGGATTTACAAAGAAATTGTAGGCAAGCATTAAATGAAGCAGCAGTACCTTTATCACGAACATCCATTCATCATAATTCAGGAGGACAAAAGTCTCAAAACACTGGACTAAATGCCAAAAAATTTTATGGCAATACTTTGGGAAAGGTTCCAGTTGATATTATTGTGAGTCATGATTATGTTGGACAGAATTTTCTACAGTCAAATGGAAAAATCCTTTTACCTGGTGCAAAAATATCCCATATTACAAGCTTAAGAAAACGGAATACAAAACCATCTGATCTAAATGATCCAAGTAAGTATGTTTTTTATTTTGTATCTCTTATTTTAAACCCCTTTTCTAAATAAAAAAATAATTTCTTTAGATATTCCCTGAATCTTAAAAATTTTTTTGGGGGGGGGGTTGTTTGTTTTTTTAAGGATTTTTGTCCTTTTCCGATTTAAAGGAGGATATGTCAAGTGATAAGACTGCTTGTTTAATTGAATAATTGCAAAGAAAGCTGTTTTCCTTAGCAAATCATTCTGATATATTTTGTTTTTAAATAACCAATTTTCCCCAGTGTATGCTCTTTCTCCCTCCTAGAGATCCATCCCTTTTAAACACAAGATAAAAGAGAGAAACAAATAAAATAACAGTTCAGCTGAAAAAAATATATCAGCAGAATATGATATTGCATTGCCATGTTTTCACCCACTAGTCTCCTACCTTCTGTGGGATACCTCTACTGCAGCCTTCCTTCTATAATACTGTTTCAATTGCCTTATTGCCCTCCATTTACATTGTTGTAACCATTGTGTTTGTTTTTCCTTGTTTTGCTGACTAAGAAAGCATTCATATGAATCTACCCATGTTTCTTAAAGAAACAATATTCTACTAAAATCAAATACCATAACTTGTTCAACCATTTGTTAATTAGTAGGCATTTATTTTGTTTCTAGTTTTTTTATTGTCATAAAAGTTAGGAATGTTTTATATATGAAATTTTTCTCTTTTTGTTGTTAGGCTTCTTGGGAATATCTCTAGATTTGAATTTCTGGGTGAAAATCTCCAGATATTTTTGTCACTATTTTAATAAATCCCAGTTGTTTTGAATAGAGGCATCAACAATTCACAATTCATTCAGAACCTTCCAAGTTTTTCTGAAACTGCTTTTTGTCTTTTTTTTTTTTTAAATCAGCCAAAATCTGCCTTTTTATTTCAACCACACCAACCTCCACCCAAGAATTAACAAATACAAACACTGTTACATTTATGTATGGTCAATTAAAATACATTTCCATATTGGTCATGACACATATAGAAATAAATAGAATTCTCTACCATGAAGTAGGTAGCATATTTCATCATTAGTGTTCTGGAATTATGGCTGGTCATTATGCTGATAATGAGCTGACATTTTATAAGCTGTTCTCTGATTCTATTCACTTGTCTTGGTTCATACAAGTCTTCCCCAATCATCCCTTTCATCATTTCTCACAAAAGAGTGATATTCATCACATTTATATATCAAAAAAATTTTTTAGTTATTCCCTAATATATGAGTACTCCCTCAGATTCCTATTTTTTTGCCACTTCAAAAAGAGCTATAAATATTGTGGTATTATAGTTTTGGTTTGCTTAGGACTAATTCCTTCCTTAATCCATAATCCCTCTAGTTCCCCCTTGCTTTTTTCTCCCCCTCTCCAGTTCCCTGTTCAATGAAATTTCTTTGTGTGTATGTGTGTTTTCTTCTTTTAACTGTTCAAAATGAAAGTAAGTTTGAAATATTAGCTTCTCCCCAGCCCTTTCTCATTTGTATAAAATCTGTTTATGCAATCTGATTATGAGATAATGTTCTCTAATTTCCTCTGAGCTCTATCTCTCTGTGGTAGAATGAAAGCAGCTTATTCTGTTTTGGTCAGTTATTATTTTTATTCATGTTTACGTTTTTGTTTCTCAACTCCTATGTTTCAATTTGAAAACTTCTCTGCACAGCTCAAGTTTTTTCATCATTTGAGAAATGTTTAGAATCCTCTTAAATTAAAGGTTTAGGGGCACAGTGGATAGAGTAGTGGCCCTAGAGATAGGAGGATCTGGGTTTAAAATCAGGCCTCAGACACTTAACAGTAGCTATGTGACCCTGGGCAAATCACTTAACCTCAATTCCCTCACCCCCCCCCCCAAAAAAAAAAAATATATATATATATAAATTAAAGGTCCATCTCCCTGTTGCATTGTACTTAGTTTTGTTGAGTACATATTTGTTTGTATGTCCTTTTTCTTCTGAAATATCATGTTCCAAGTTATCTGCAGTTTTACATAAGTGACTGCTAAATCATAATCTTGATTTTTAATTATGATAATCTTGAGAATTTTCATTTTGAAGTTTCTGTCAGGAGGAGAGATTGGTGGATTCTTTCTATTTCTGCCTTGTCTACAGTGAGAGGCTATAAATATTATAGCCTAGTGTATTTAATAAATATATATATATATATATACACACATACACACGTATTAAACATTATAGTGTTTATAATGTAACTATGGTGCTAGTGTTCCCTGACAGTTTAGTCTAGATCCATAGAGAGGTGGAGAAAGAGACATCCACACCCACACATATCCCTTTACCTCCTGGTGTTTGGGGTAAAAGTTATGGAAATTAATGCTGTTTTTTCAACTTTTGAGGTGTGCTGTCATCAAGGGTTCCTTATAGGTGGGAATCTTAGATTCAGAGTTAAGAAGCAATCACTATTGCACAGTGATCTTTTTATTCTGCCTATATTAACTTATATCAAACTCTAGCTGCTGTTTCAAACTTCTAGGCTCCTTAAATTGCATATGCCTCTAGAGACCACCCCCTGTTTTCTAACATTTAACCTTACATCCTACTTGACCAAGAAAATTGAGGAGAAAAATGTAGCATCCTGTCTTTTCATTTTGCTTCTATTCCATTACTCAGCTAAAATCTCTGTAAGGTCACAATGATCTTTTTGTTGCCAAATCCAGTGGCCTTAGTCTTCATTCTTATTTACCTCCTTACAGGTTGCAGTACATTATCTCTGTCAGGGATCCTTGTGTGCATCTGTGGGTGGTAATTTTCTTCCCTTCTTATAAGTTCTTTGATTATATCTTCACTTTGATAATTCTTGGGTATAAAGACTGGGGCTTCAGTCATATTATGTACAGTAACAATTACCTTCCCTTCCCCTGGATTTTTGTGGCATTGTTTTTTCCTGTTTCTCTTTTTTCTCTGTCTAATCATAATTTGTGTTCTCCTTTGCTAGGTAGTCAATTGTGTCCTTTTATGCATGGGTGTATCTTAGGACTCTGTCTTTACTCTTTTCTTTTCACTCATTACACTCATTTCATCAGCTCTTATGGGTTTCCACTATTACCTCTACAATTGACTCACAAATCTGTATCAGATACGATTGTTCTTGCACAGCAAGATAAGTATGGAAACATGTATACATATATTCGACTTGTCAAATATTTTAATATAATTAACATGTAGTGGACTTCCTGCCATCTAAGGGAGGGGAGGGAAATAGGGGGGAAAATTTGTAATGAAGAGCTTTGTAATGGTCAGTGTTTATATGAAGAACTACCCATACATATGTTATGCAAATAAAAAGCTTTAATTTAAAAAAAAAAAACAACAACTCTATATCAGACCCTCTTTTCTCCTAAGTTCTGGTCTGAAGTTTCCACCTGAATGTCCCAAAGGTATCTCAAAATCTACATATACAAAAGAGAACTTTTTTTTCCTTTTAAATTCTTTTTTCTTCCTAACTTTCTTGTATTTGTTACCAGCATTTCTTCCATTCATCTAGTTTTGAAATTTCAATCATTTTCTGATCTTATCTCATATCTGTCCCAGTTATTAGGTTTTGTTAGTTCCATCTCATCCAGTGGTATTTTTTTTTAATTAATTTATACTATAGCCATCCTTCATCATCTTTCCCCTGAACTATTTCAGCAGTCGCCTACTTTAACTCTCTTCTTCAAATCTCTCTTCCTCTACTATCCAGTTTCCATAGAATTACTGAATTGATATCCCTAAAATGCAGGTCTGACCAACCGTGTCACTGTTCTGCTCATGAAACTTCTGTGGTTCCTCCCTATCACATAAGAAAAAATACAAATTCCTTTGTTTGGCATTTAAATCACTTTGGAGTCTTGATGCAGAATATTGGCTCCAAACTTACCAGCTTACTTTCTTCATGCATACACAAAATATTTCATTTACTATTTATGTGCTTTGTTCAAGGTCTGCCATTCCTGGAATACTTCCTTTTCTTACCTCTGTCTTAGAATCTCTAACTTCTATCATGTCTAAACTCAAGTGCCACCTCCTTCAAGAAAATTTTATTATTTGTCAGCATCCCACCTTCCCTCTTTCCCCCCCTATTTTGTAAATATTCTATATCTGTTGCTCGTTGAACATGGTCCAGACAGTATGATGGGTGCTATTTTACTTCAGTTTTCATATCCCTAAAATCTCATACAAAATAGATATTATAAATGTTTGTTGATTAATTTATTGACTTCTCTTTTTAAGACCACCATCCTCTGCTCTTTGGTCTTTTTTTCCTAATTTCTGGCCAAAGTGTTCTTCTTTGCTTAGAGTAGTCACTTTATTGGTATTCTTGATTTCATTACTTCTCTCTTCCTGTCCTTTTCAGTCATTCATTTTCTGCCAGCTCATTCCCGGTGCCTCAATCCCAAGTCTCTCATTTCTAAAAACAATCTTGACAACCTGACATCTCAAGATACTCTCTTTTTACCAATAGTATCCTAGAAAGAATTCAGTCTTTCTTTTTAAAAAAAAATATTTCAGTTTCCTTCTTATCTCTTCCTGTCTTCTTTTCCTTATTTAAAAAGGTGGTGGAAAAGACAAATGCCTTTTAACAAATATGCATACTTTCTTCAATAAAACAAATTCCTACATTGGCCATAACCAAGAATTGAGAACAGCTAATATCAAAGAGGTACAAATGCTAAAAATAATGCTAAGGGCTGCAAGTACAAAGAATGAAATGTAACTTATTTTCTCCCTGAGAAAAAAACATATAAAACATAAATATAAAAACAAATAGATACAAATGCATTCAAATCAACCAAATACAAAATATTTTTTGGGAAGGTAAAGGTATAAACAATTTGGAGCACCAGGAAAAGGTTCATGACAATGAATTGATCATCGTGTAGTCTTGTTGCTGTGTATAATGTTCTCCTGGTTCTGCTGATTTCACTCAGTATCAGTTCATGCAAGTCTCTCCAGGCCTCTCTGAAATCCTCCTGTTGGTCGTTTCTTACAGAACAATAATATTCCATAACATTCATATACCATAATTTATTCAGCCATTCTCCAATTGATGGGCATCCTTTCAATTTCCAGTTTCTTGCCATTACAAAAAGGGCTGCCACAAACATTTTTGCACATGTGGGTCCCTTTCCCTCCTTTAAAATCTCTTTGGGATATAGGCCCAGTAGAAACACTGCTGGGTCAAAGGGTATGCACAGTTTGATAACTTTTTGGGCATAGTTCCAAATTGCTCTCCAGAATGGTTGGATCCGTTCACAGTTCCACCAACAATGTATCAGTGTCCCAGTTTTCCCACATCGCCTCCAAAAGTTATCATTATCATTTCCTGTCATTTTAGCCAATCTGACAGGTGTGTAGTGGTATCTCAGAGTTGTCTTAATTTGCATTTCTCTGATCAATAGTGACTTGGAGCACCTTTTCACGTGACCAGAAATAGTTTCAATTTCTTCGTCTGAAAATTGTCTGTTCATATCTTTTGACCATTTGTCAATTGGAGAATGGCTTGAATTCTTATATATTTGAGTCAATTCTCTATATATTTTAGAAATGAGGCCTTTATCAGAACCTTTGGATGTAAAAATATTTTCCCAGTTTACTGCTTCCCTTCTAATCTTGTCTGCATTCATTTTGTTTGTACAAAAACTTTTTAACTTGATATAGTCAAACTTATCTATTTTGTGATTAATCTATTTTGTCACTAATTTGTGACCTCTAGTTCTTCTTTGGTCACAAATTCCTTCCCCCTCCACAGGTCTGAGAGGTAAACCATCCTACATTGTTCTAATTTGTTTATATTATCATTCTTTATACCTAGATCATGAATCCATTTTGACCTTATCTTGGTATGTGGTGTTAGGTGTGGGTCAATGCCTAATTTCTTCCATACTAGTTTCCAATTATTCCAGCAGTTTTTGTCAAATAGTGAGTTTTTATCCCAAAAACTGGGGTCTTTGGGTTCTCAAACACTAGATTACTATTGTCATTGAGTATTTTGTCCTGTGAACCTAACCTATTCCACTGATCCACTACTCTATTTCTTATCCAGTACCAAATGGTTTTGGTGACCACTGCTTTATAATATAGTTTTAGATTTGGTACAGCTAGGCCACCCTCATTTGCATTTTTTTTTCATTAATTCCCTTGAAATTCTTGACCTTTTGTTTTTCCAGATGAATTTTGTTGTTATTTTTTCTAGGTCAGTTAAATAATCTCTTGGGAGTTTGATTGGTATAGCACTAAATAAATAGATTAGTTTAGGAAGTATTGCCATCTTTATTATATTCGCTTGACCTATCCAAGAGCACTTGATGTTTTTCCAATTGTTTAGATCTGACTTTATTTGTGTGGAGAGTGTTTTGTAGTTTTGCTCATATAGATCCTGACTTTCCCTTGGCAGATATATTCCCAAATATTTTATACTATCGATAGTTATTTTGAATGGAATTTCTCTTTGTATCTCTTGCTGTTGCATTTTGTTGGTGATGTATAAAAATGCTGTTGATTTATGTGGATTTATTTTGTATCCTGCAACTTTGCTAAAGTTGTGGATTAATTCTAATAGTTTTTTAGTTGATTCTCTAGGGTTCTCTAAGTAGACCATCATATCATCTGCAAAGAGTGATAATTTGGTTTCCTCATGACCTACTCTAATTCCTTTAATCTCTTTTTCTTGTCTTATTGCCAAGGCTAGCATTTCTAATACAATATTGAATAGTAATGGTGATAGTGGGCAACCTTGTTTCACCCCTGATCTTATTGGGAATGGTTCCAGTTTATCACCATTACATATGATGCTAGCTGATGGTTTTAAATAGATGCTACTGACTATTTTAAGGAAAAGTCCATTAATTCCTATACTCTCTAATGTTTTTAATAGGAATGGATGTTGGATTTTATCAAATGCTTTTTCTGCATCTATTGAGATTATCATATGTTTTTTGTTAATTTGGTTATTAATATAGTCAATTATGTTAATAGTTTTCCTAATATTGAAGCATCCCTGCATCCTGGTATAAATCCTACTTGGTCATGGTGTATTATTCTGGGAATGATTTTCTGTAATCTCTTTGCTAATATTTTATTTCAGATTTTTGCGTCAATATTCATGAAGGAGATTGGTCTATAATTTTCTTTCTCTGTTTTTGTTTTACCTGGTTTAGGTATCAGTACCATGTCTGTATCATAAAAGGAGTTTGGTAGGAGTCCTTCATTCCCTATTTTTTCAAATAGTTTATATAATATTGGAGTTAATTGTTCTTTAAATGTTTGGTAGAATTCACATGTAAATCCATCTGGTCCTGGGGATTTTTTCTTAGGGAGTTGATTAATGACTTGTTCTATTTCTTTTTCTGAAATGGGACTATTTAAGTAATTTATTTCCTCTTCTGTTAATCTGGGCAATCTATATTTTTGTAGATATTCCTCCATTTCACTTAGGTTATCAAATTTATTGGCATACAGTTGGGCAAAGTAACTCCTGATTATTGCTCTAATTTCCTCTTCATTGGTGGAAAGTTCTCCCTTTTCATTTTTGAGACTAACAATTTGATTTTCCTTTTTCTAATTAAATTAACTAGAGGTTTATCTATTTTGTTGGTTTTTTCATAAAACCAACTTTTAGTTTTATTTATTAATTCAATAGTTTTTTTACTTTCAATTTTACTAATCTCTCCTTTTATTTTTAGGATTTCAAGTTTGGTATTTGATTGGGGGTTTTTAATTTGTTCTTTCTCTAGCTTTTTTAGTTGCAAGCCCAATTCATTGATTTTCTCTTTCTCTATTTTATGCAAATAAGCATCTAGAGATATAAAATTTCCCCTTATTACCGCTTTGGCTGTATCCCACAAATTTTGGTATGTTGTGTCATTATTGTCATTCTCTTGGATGAAATTAGTTATTGTGTCTGTAATTTGCTGTTTCACCCATTCATTCTTTAGGATAAAATTATTTAGTTTCCAATTGTTTTTTGGTCTATTTTCTCCTGGCCTTGTATTGCACGTGATTTTTATTCCATCATGATCTGAAAAAAATACATTTATTATTTCTGCCTTCCTGCATTTGATTTTGAGGTTTTTGTGTCCTAACACATGGTCAATTTTAGTATAAGTTCCATAGACTGCTGAGAAAAAAGTAAACTCCTTTCTGTCTCCATTTTATTTCCTCCGAAGATTTATCATACCTAACTTTTCTAACATTTTGTTTACCTCCTTAACTTCTTTCTTTTTTTTTCGAGATCGGATGATTTTGTGGTTTGATCTATCAAGTTCTGAGACAGGGAGGTTGAGATCCCCCACTATTATAGTTTTGCTGTCTATTTCTTCTTGCATCTCTCTGAACTTTTCCTCTAGGAATTTCCGTGCTATACCGTTTGGTGCATATATGTTTGGTATTGATATTGCTTCATTATCTATGGTACCCTTTAGGAAGATATAATTTCCTTCTTTGTCTCTTAATTAAGTCTATCTTTGCTT
The DNA here is from genome assembly GCA_023553655.1 of Myrmecobius fasciatus. Classification (NCBI taxonomy): domain Eukaryota; kingdom Metazoa; phylum Chordata; class Mammalia; order Dasyuromorphia; family Myrmecobiidae; genus Myrmecobius; species Myrmecobius fasciatus. Next base: position 513,772 of record JAJPUD010000392.1, on the reverse strand, counting down.
TTACTTGGTCTGAGATCAGGATTGCTACCCCTGCTTTTTTTTGTTCACCTGAAGCATAATAGATTCTGCTCCAGCCTTTTACCTTCACCCTGTATGTATCTCTGTGTTTTAGATGTGTTTCTTGTATACAACATATTGTTGGATTCTGTTTTTTAATCCAGTCTGCTATCTGCTGCTTTAAGGGAGAGTTCATTCCATTCACATTCACAGTTAAAATAACTAATTCTATATTTCCTGCCATCTTATTTACCCTAGCTTATGCTTTTCTCTTTCTTATCCCCTTTCCCTCCTCCCTATTATTTTTCTTTTGATAATCACTTCCATCAAACATTCCTTCCCCTTTAGAGCCCCACCCACCCCCTTTTCCCCTCTTTCCCTCCTGTTTCCTTATAAGTATGTCTATTATTCCCTCAGAGCCAAATCTGATGAAATGGAGATTAACCCAATTCTCATTCCCCTCACTTTTTTTCCCCTTCAGTCATTATAGGTTTTCTTTGCCTCTACATGTGATGTAATTTCCCTTATTTTACCTTCTTTTCCTCTTCTTCCAGTGTTATCCCTTTTCTACCTCTAATTTCTTTTTCAGTTATATCATATAATAATCATAAAATGACAGTAATCATATCATAATCATAATGTAATAATAGATTCATAAAATCAACCCTCATTCTATAAATATCTGTAACATGAATATAGTTCTCAAGAATTTTTTTTTTTGTTACCTTTTTATGTTTCTCTTGTGTTCTGTGTTTGTAGATCAAATTTTTTGTTCAGTTCTGGTCTTTTCAGTAGAAATAGGTGAAATTCTCCTATATCATTGAATGACCATCTTCTTCCCTGGAAGATAATGCTCATTCTAGCTGGGTAAGTTATTCTTGGCTGTAATCCAAGTTCCTTTGCCTTTCGGAATATCTGATTCCAGGCCCTTCGATCCTTTAAAGTAGAAGCTGCTAGGTCCTGTGTGATCCTAATTGTGGCTCCCCAATATTTAAATTGTTTCTTTCTGGCTTCTCGTAATATCTTTTCCTTGGTATGATAGTTCTGGAATTTAGCCACGATATTTCTGGGGGACTTAATTTTTTGGTTTCTTTCAGGAGGTGATCGGTGGATTGTTTCAATAAGTATTTTGCCTTCTGGGTCTAAAATATCAGGGCAGGTTCTTTTTCATCATGGCTTTCAGGAAGCCCTATAACCCCTAGATTGTCTCTCCTAGATCTATTTTCCAGGTCAGTTGTTTTTCCTAGGAGATATTTCATTTTTTTCTCTATCTTTTCATTTTTTTGTTTTTGTTTGACTGATTCTTGAAGTCTTGATGAGTCATTCATTTCCAGTTGTTCGATTCTAATTTTTAATGTCTTATTCAGTTACTGTTCTGAGTTCCTTTTGCAATTGACCATTTATCTTTTTTTGTTCATTGCATTCTTTTTCCATTTTTTCTATTTTATTTTGCAGTGATCTCATTTCATTTCCCCATGTTTGTTCTAACTCTTTTTTAAGATTTTTTATGCAATCTTCAAAGAAAGCCTTGTGACATGGAGACCAGTTTATGTCTCTCTTTGGGGCTTTTTCTGGAGTTGCTTTACCTTTAGGGGCCTCAGGATTTGAGGTCTGTTCTTCCCTCTCTCCATAAAAGTTGTCTATGGTGAGAGCTCTTTTTGGTTTTTTATTCATTTTTTTTTTAAAGGTGTGAGGTCTGTTTTGAAGTTCTTCCAGAGTATCTTCTTCTAGAATCGTGTTGTCCTCCAGATATTGTGGATTTTTTTGCTTCAAAATCAGTCTAGAGGGTTCATATGTTGTTGGTTTGAGGGAAGGTTAGCGGAGGTTACAGAGACTGTCTGATCTCTGCCACCATGGCTCCACCCCTGGAAGGAAACAGTATTACTATTTCTCAATAAATTACTATGTGCAAATTTTTCTGGGGATATTTTTATTATGTACAATCGTCATTTTCCTCAGTTATGTCTCTCCTGTGATAGTTGCTTATAATTTGTAGTTGTATTTTCAATTGTATTATAATTTGGGAGAAAAAGGATAGGAACAGATTTTGCTTTTTTTAGAAAATGTCGGAGTCTTTCATTATTCCTGCTTTAACTAGTCAAGCCAGTCAGAGTGGTGGTAAGATAATGTCTGGGGAAAGCCAAATGTTGTCTAGGATATTTGCCAGCTAGCATAACCTATTCATATTTCTCTTATGTCCCTCTCCTCCCCCCCACCCGAGGCAATTGGGTTAAGTGACTTGCCCAGGGTCACACAGCTAGGACATATTAAGTGTCCGAGGTCAGATTTGAACTCAGGTCCTCCTGACTTCAGGGCTGGTGCTCTATACACTGTGCCACCTATTTATATTTTTGAAAGAAAATTTGAAATCCTAATGTCTTGAGCTTCTGTTTCTCTTCTAGTAATTTTATCCAGTGATGATGAGGATGATATTGACAGTGGGAATACTAATAGAAGAGAAAGCATATCACCTCGGCCTGCAGATTCAGCACGTTCTTCCCCAGCACCTTCTACAGGAAAAGTAGAAGCTGCACTGAAAGAAAATAATTGTGGATTAGAACATAGAGGGAGAAGTACTGCAACAGAATCAGAATTGTTGGTCACAATACCAAGAAAAGCAAGAATGAAAGATCAGGTATTCTTTCATCTTTAATGAGTGCTTAAGATTCAAAACACCCTATTAGGCCACCCATCCATTTTTGCTGTTGTTATAAGGAATAGTAAGTAATCTGTGTTCAAGGAACATACTTCTACAGTCTTAATGTACTGCTCAGTGTTATGCAGTATTAAAATACGGTTAGGTTTTGTTAGTTCCATCTCATCCAGTGTTTTGGGGTTTTTTTGGTTTTTTTTTTTTTATTAAAATATGGAATTTCCATTTCTAAAGGCATTATTCTTTTGAAAAGATCCTTTTAAATTTAAAAAATCATGCATTAAATTATTTATTTTCCAAAGAGAAGGCATATTGAAAAATTATATAACTGAAATTTTAAGCACTTTAGTTTTTATTATATACTAATTTCTTCTATGCTTAACTGTCAAATCAAATAGTGTTTATTACCTTTACACTTGAGTCAAGTAGACTTGAGTTTTATAATGTCTAACACCAACTATGTAACCATGGGCAAGATATATCTTAAACATGTTTTTGTCATCTATAAAATAGGGATAATAGTACCTCTAGAATTTAGTTAAACCCCAACTTTCACAGGGATTCTGATATCCATAGAAAACATCATAAAATTCAAAAACACAAATGTTTATATATTGAACTTGTGGGAAATAGTCCTGTGACCAACGGAAAGTAATCTTTAACTAGATAGCTTTAAATGCACTTTTCTGCTTATAATACTTTATAACAAAACATTAATTCTGATCATATGCACTTTTCCTAACACATTAACCATGAAATAACCTGTAAAATACAGGGGAGAGAAGAGGCAGCAGTACGGAACAGGGAAGGGAAAGGCTGTAATGTCAGAAGGACCTTGAAGTAAAAAAAGGAAAGGGTAACCTGCGATTTCTAATCTCCCTTTTGCCTGAACTTGATCTAAGAGCATGAGCCTTTGGGTAGAGATGGGAGGTGATTACTATCTCATTTGCCCACAAACATAGTTGCTTTTGCAACTTTTAAATTTTCTTGTCATGTATTTGAAAGATTAATTTAATTCTTTTTGGAGCAGATTGACAGACACTTCAATGAATACGTTTCTCCTTTTTGTAGATAGTATGAAGTATTGATTTGTTAAAGCCAAACTCACCATCAACAGCTACTGAAGACATTTCAACATGAAGTTTATTTAATGCTTTTATTTTTTCACTAGGCCCCATTACTAACTTTTCACATGCTTGAGCTTAGAACCAAAGTACTTGAGCTATTTGGAAGCATAATTGCAACACAAAATTTGAGTTTTAAAAGTCGTGCAATAAAAAACATGCAAAAAATACAGAGAACTTTTCATAGAGGGAACAAGACCAGTAAAGTACCTAGCAGGGTACCAAGCTGCTCCACAAATTTGAACACATCACCTTTCTTGCCCTTCCTCCCTCCCCCCACCCCACCCCGCCTCCCATAGAGCCACAAATGTGCCCAGTTTCCAATGTATAAGTGAAAATTAGGTTACTACTAATAATAAAATAATGCAAATGCTTGAAGTCACTTAAGTTGACTTCATGAACACATGAATGTTGGAAGGTTAACTATACTTCAGGTTCAAATTTACTCATGCCATAGGGTATATTCTATAAGCTTCATTTGGTTAGGATATTGTGGAATTAACATAATTATGTTATGAAAACTTAATTTTTCCTAGATATTATTCTTAAATTTATATAAGAAATTGGTCTTTTTAGTGCCAATTTTTAATAATTGAAACAAGAAATCATTCTTCTCTTCCAGTTTGGCAATTCTGTACCAAATACACCTCTAAAACGTCGTAAAGTTGCTTCTCCAGAAACTTTAGTTGATACTACACCTTTAAATTTCCAAAGTCACTTTGAAAGTGTTATTTTGAATTGTCGAAGTATACGAATAGGAACTCTGCGTCGAATGGTAGCAGAACCTGTAATTGTGAGTACATTCTTTACTTTTTATATCTTAAGTGAGATTTTAAATTGCAATGTAAAAATCTCATTCTGTATCTATATTAGTATCAATGATATTAATTTACTTTAATTTTATAAGTTCAAATTTGATAACTTCGAATTCAGTCCATGGTCCAGCAGTTGAGTCATAATTGCTTTGTCACTTGAGCAAAGTATAGCTTAGAAAAATTCACTAATTCATCTTGAAAGGAATTCCAAAGGGAAAAGTCTCAATAATAGTGTAGTCAAAATTGAGAGCTCCTAAATTAGTGAAAAAAATACTGCAAGCATCCAGAAAGAACCAGTTTAAGTGCCAAGGAGTTACAAATCAGGATTATGTAAGACCTGATAGTTTCTAACATAAATGGGAGATCTTGAAATGCAGTATTGTTTTTTATTTTTTAAACAGTATTTTAATTTTCTAAGTACATGGAATTTTTACCTTTGCAAAAACTTGTGCTCCAAATTTTTCTCCCTTTTCCCCTAACCCAAAATAACAAACAATCCAATATAGGTTAAACATGTACAGTTCTTTTAAACATATTTCCATAATCATCATGCTTTGTGAGAAAAATTAACTCAAAAGGAGGAAAAAACATGAGAGAATAAAAACCCAGCAACAGAAAAGGTGAAAATTCTTATTCTTTGATTCACATTCAGTCTCTGTAGTTCTCTCTGGATGTGTATGGCACTTTCCATCACAACCTATTAGAAAAGCCTTGAATCACCTCATTGTTGAAAAGAGCCAAAGATCATCATATAATCTTGTAACTCTGTGCAGTGTTCTCTTGGTTCTGCTCACTTCACTTAGCATCGGTTAATGTAAATTGAACTGCTCATCATTTCTTTATAGAACAACAATATTCCATTACATTCATATCCTATAACTTATTCAGCCATTCTCTAAGTGATGGATATACACTCAGTTTCCAGTTCTTGCCACTACAAAAATGGGTGCTACACACATTTTTGCACATGTGGGCCCTTTTCCCTTTTATATTATTTCTGTAGGATAGACCCAATAGAGACACTGCTGGATCATAACAGATACACAGTTTGGTCATAGTTCCAAATTGCCTTCTAGAATGGTTTGAAATATACAGTATTTTAAAAGAAAAAGAGGCTTATCGCCAAGAATAACTTGCTTTGAAAAACTAAGTATAATCCTATGGGAGAAAGTGGATCTCTAATGGCATAAACACTTTCAAGCATTTCTGATGAAAAGACCAGAGCTGAGTAGAACTTTGAAATACAAACACAAGTCCAGAGAAACCTAGAAAGGTAACTTTATTTGAACAATTGCAAGGAATTTTTTGATGATATAGTAGTGACATTTTTATGGGGGTGAGGGGAGAGAAACAAATGTACCTTGAGAATAATTTTCAAAAATTAGTAAGAAAACTAAATTAGAAAAAAAGATAACAGATTTTCAGTAATTTCTAATGTCTATGAAATGTGATACCATGTAGGGAATGCCCCATTCTTGTTACTATTTATAAGAAATATTTGAGTCTTTCTGACCATACGCCTACAAACGTGGATATATGACTTCAGTAAGGTACATATTTTCTTCTTTTGTCAAGAGCATAACCCTGTTTGAGTCTAGCTCTAGTGAATACCAAGAGTGTGAATGAATATCCAAGGCCAGGGAAGAAGATAAGCTTTGCAATCTCCATTTATTAATCTGAGCACCAGGGTTCATATACTCATAAACAAGTGTTACATTAACAACAGCTACCTCCAAGTGACACTATATGCCTTCCAGTGTTAATGCATAGACCATACTTTTTATATTTCTATTCACCTTCACTAGCAGTAGCAAGATACCTATCTTAACAGAGTTGTCAATAACAGAAATGATCAATGACTAAGGTATTTATCAAAACAAAGTTGTCAATAACAGAAATTATCAATAGCAAAGGTATTTGTCAATAATTGTTGTAAATAATATAGTTGTAGTGCCTTGTTCCTGTCACATGCATTCTTCATCAATATTATCAAGATTTATCCTGAGTATGTCTTTCAAACATTGTCAGGGAGATGGTGAACCATTAGTTTGAATGGCTTGTCCTAATAGAGAACAGGTTTCAAGTAATACCTGGAATACCTGGACCAGACTCTTGCTATTCATGAATTTATTCAATACTGACCCTCTACAATAACCCACTCACTTTTTTTAGTTCTATGTATCTCTTTTCATTGTTTTTTTAAAAGTCTACAGAAGACTCATCCAACACTAGCATCCCTTTTTGGGGAGTTGGGAGAGAGGGCTGAGATGTGTACCAGTGTATGTGAGTGTATTTGTTATTGAAACCTATAAGAAGACCCATTACTCACTTTTATTGCTTGATTGATCCATATCTTTTCCCAGCAAATATGTATTTTCAGTCTGTTCTGTTTCTTTCTCACAAGTAATATTTGGTAATATGCTATATTCTTTTGAAAGTTACCATGAATTACCTGCAGATTTAGTTATTCTGAAATTGTTGTGTCACATGATTTGCATGCCAGAAGTGGCATTCAAAAGAAGGAAAATTTCAAGGAGAAACTCTAGATCATTAAAATTAGTACATTCCCACATCTTCTCTTCTTGGTAATTGCCCATCTTCATTTTTTGACCATGACAAGCTATATAGACAGATGGCAGACTTGGATGTCCATCTAGGTTCGAATGATAGTCTTGTATTCATTTGGTTTTATGTGTGAGTAGGTAGGCTGAACTCATGAAAATTTAAGGGTCTCATTTAGAGGGATCTATATTTTCTGACACTTGACACAAGGAGAACAGTGCTCTAGGAAAATAAGTTTTTCTAGGACTTAATCATATGTAATCATTCTTTCTAAGTGGAATTGTAATTGAAAAAGGAGTCTTTTTTTTTTTTTAAGATAACTTTGAAAATGGATCCCTTTTGATGGGATGTCTTTGAAATTGTCATCTTCAGCACTAACCTCCTCTGAATACATGTACTTTAGTAGGTGTGTCCATTATTCATTTAATTCCTTTTAATTTCATTTCTTCTTCTTGTACATTTTATAGAGATAAAAAAGTCTGATTTTTTTTATTCATATTATCATATTAGTGAGTATATTCAAAACTAAAGAGCTGTATACAGATTGTTCAGTGTCAGCTTAGAAGAAGGTATGTATTACAATGTCCAAGGATCTTCTTGACCCTTCATTGTGTAAAATTTTTTATCAGTGCCTTAACTAGTCATATTTACCATATTTATAGTACTAGATAATAGTGACTTAACAAAGGATAACAGAATCAAAATTGGGGGAAAAATTACTAGATAACAAATCTGTAAGATTGAGTTAAATAATGAGAAATGCTATATTTGAGTTCCAAAAAAATCAAATTCAGAAATATCAAATAGTTAAAAACAGGTATGGCTAGCTAAAACATCTGGTGGGGGAGGGGCATATAAGGAAGCTTTACAGTATGAGAACCCTAAATAGCTATTATAATGGTAGACTTTTAAAAAATGCATAGTATCCATGACTAGAGAGATGTTAATCTTCACTTATACTTTCTTATAATTCATCTGGAATAATCTTTTCTATTCTAGGCACTACTTTTAGGAATTACATCAAAAAAAGTTTTAAGTGTTTTCAAAACCAAGATGGTTTGGAATCTCAAAGTCCTGCCTAATGAGGATCAACTGAAAAAGTCTAGAGATGATTCTCTACAATGTAGCCAATCTCTTTGTTCACTGTTTTCAAAAGTGTATGGAATATGCTATAGTATGTTTATTGTATTCTTTGAAATATTTGGTTCATTAGAGGGAAATGAAAGTATAATTCTAAAGTGCATTCAAGAATCCTTGATAGATATAACCACAGTGTTAACTTTTTAAAGTAATCCTCTACAACTGTCAAGGGAAGTACAAAAGAATTAGACAGACTCACCAGATCTACTCATCACTAGTGAGATTGCCGTATTTCAATTGACAAAATAAAGGAGTCCCTGTAATTGTTACGTCCAGTTGTTCCTATTTTGCAAATGACATTCTAGGATATGTCAATCTCTGAATAACATAGTACCTCTTCAATAATATTGGTGGCCTTTCAAAAGAGAGTGAGCTAATCACACAGGAAAAAAGTGAAACAAAACAAAACCATTTCTCATTTTGATATTTGATATTTTGCTCACTTTGAATAGATCACTAGCTGAATTAGTTAGTCCTTACAAATATCTTGCATGAAATAACTAGGTGACACAAAGAGTAAAGCGAATAGACCTGGAATCTGGAAGGCCTGAATTTAAGTCTCATTGGCTATATGAGCCTCTGCAAGTCACTTAAACACTGTCTGCTTCAGTTTCCTTATCTATAAAGTAGAGATAATGATAGCACTGATATGGCTTAAATGAGAGTAATAATCGCTTTCTAAGAGATTAATAACTAGTCTGCATTGGTATAGTTTTCTCTTCCCTTCCCAGTTTTATTTATTTTTTAAATACAATTTTATTTTTTCTTCCTCATGCTCTCTCCCTGAAATGTCCAAAAACATATCTTAATTCTGTATCATCCCTCTTTCTCAGATAGCCTGTTTTAACATAGATCCTCTGGAAAACATAGAGCAGGAATCTCAAGTCACTGTATTGTTCAAAAATGTTTATCTTTACAGTATTGTTAGTAGTATAAGTTTTGAATCAAATGGATTCTGTTGACTTCTTCATCAGTTCTTGAAAGAACATAATCTGTCATCTTTTGACAGGGTAGTACAAACACACACACACACACACACACACTCTAATTTGTTCATCCATTCCCCAAATAATGCACACACCCTCAGTTTCCAGGTTTTTTTGTCACTAAAGACATATATATATATGCACATATAGGTCCTTTTCCTTTTTCTTTGAATTTAGGTTCTTTTTTTTTTTCTTTTTTTAAATCAACTTTACCAACCTAATGGGGATAGTGTGGTAGGTCCTCAGTTACTTCAATTTTCATTTCTCTAAATGAAATCTCTAGTAGTGATTTGGGATATTTTTTTTTTCCATTTTGTTGTTAATAACTTAGATTTGCTTTTTCCTTTGAAAATAGTTGGGGAATGACTCATTCTTACAGATGCAGAATTAGATATACACACATATATATATATAAAAATCTTGGAAATAAACTTAGTGCAGTTTTTTAAAGAAATTATTAATATTAATTATATAATATATGAGAAATAATTTTACGTTCATTTTATTATACATTTATATATTCACTTATGTAGTAATACATTAATGAATATATTAATTAATAGATTAATATTATATATTAATATTTCCCATCTAATTTTATCTGCATTGATTGGTTTATACAATATCTTTTAAATTTTAATTAATTAAAATTGTCCATTCCCTTTGGTCATCAACTCATTCCTCATTTGTAAAATCTAAATGCTAATTTTCTTATTTACTCTTCTTATATGATTACTTTTATTTCAAAACATTTATATTTGGAGCTTATCTTAGTATATGATATAATATGTCAGTCTAAATCTAATTTCTTTCAGGTTGCTTCATTCATTCATTCATTTGTCCTTGCCTCTTTATCTGGGATCACAAGGTTTATTGAACAAGGTAGATTCATTAGTTTTTGTATGTAATGTAACTAGTCTGTTCTACTCATCAATCTCTATTTTTTAACATGTCATTTTGGTGCTTGCTGCATTGTATTGTGTGAGTTTTGATACTCCTAGGTACCTTTCTTTGGTACTTTTTCATTATTTTCTTTGAGATTTTTGACCCTTTATACTTCCAGGTGAATTCTTTTATTTATTTTTTCCCAAAATTTATTTTATTTGAAGAAACAGAATAAGCTAAAAGAAAAACAGAAAAGCAATACAAAGCAAAATGAAACAATAACAAAAGAGAACATTATCATGTACCCAGGAGAACATCAGGGAGGATTCAAAATATATAAAACAGCAAATAACCAATGTAAAGGGGAATATGTGTGTGTGTGTGTGTGTGTGTGTGTATGTATGTATATATATATAGTGTGTGTATATATATATATATATATGTTAATAGAAGAAATATTCACGAGTGTTCCTTTTTTCTTTACTTCCTTGTAAATTGTTGTTTTATTCTCTGCTGTGCACCTTAATTACTTTATTCTTTTTTCCCCATTTCATCCCCCTTCTATCCCCAAGTAGGTTATAGTTAAGAAAGAATATATTTATATATACTTATGTAGATATATACACACATATGCACACAAAAACACATATATATTTCCCTTTCCTCCCACCACCACTACCAAGCAAAGTTCAGTTAAGAAAAGATACGTGTGTGTGTGTGTGTGTGTACACCCAACATACACACATCTTTTCTATCCTTGCTGAATCTTTCATTAAATTCTGCTTCATAACTTGACTTACTATTTATATCTCCCTCCCACCCAGAGAGCCCTCCCTTCTTCACTCACCCTTTGCTTCCCTATCTTTTATATATTTTGGAGGGTGCTAAACCCTTCATAGTATATATGTAGTGTTGTCTATTGAACCCATTCCTGATGTAAGTCGGTTTTCAAAACTACAAGCTCTTTCCCCCTCTAAAGCCTTTGTGTCTGTTCTTACTCTGCACCTCATTTATATAACATTATTACTATTTTTACCTCTACTCTGCTCATCTTTCTTTTGAGCTTACCCTGTTGTTGCTTAGTATACATTTCCCATGTTTAAAAACAAACAAACACTTATCCACGTTGAACAATTTGTCCATGTTGAGTTCTTTAAAATTACTCTTTCATATTGGCTCTTATATGTTAATTTTTCTGCTGAGTTAGGGTTTGGTTGCTAGAAAGTCCTGAAAATCTGTAAGTTCATTGAGTATCCGTTTTTTCTCATTCAAAATTATAAATTTTGCTGGATATGATATTTTTGGGTGTAGGCCTAGTTCTTTTGCTTGTCTGTACATATGATTCCAAGACCTACGGTCTTTTATTGTAGCTACTGATAAATCTCATACGATTCTCATTGTACTTCAACATATTTGAATTATTGTTTTTCTTGTTTCTTTCAAAATTTTCTCTTTGATCTGAAGGTTTTGAAATTTGGCCATCATATTCCTGTGTGTTTTGCATAAAGGATCTCATTGAGGTGATGACGGCTGAATTTTTCTATTTCTACTTTCCCCTCGTGTTGTCTTACTCCAGGACAATTGTCTATGATTATTTCCTGCATTATGGTGTCAAGGTTTTCTTTTTATTCACAACTTCATGGCAGTTCAATTATTCTTATATTTTCTCTTCTTCATCTGTTTTCCAGATCTGTTGTTTTTCTTATGAGATGTTTCACATTCTGTTCTATTTTCTCATTCTTTATTATCTATTTTGTTATTTCTTGGTCTTTCATAGCTTCACTGGCTTCTCTTTTCCAGATTCTAATTTTTAAAAACTTATTTTCTTCTTTGAGATGCTGTACCTCCTTTTTTAAAAGGTTGTTTGTTTTTTTTTTTTTTCTATAATCTTGTTTTTCTTGGATGGTTTTAATTTTTTTCTTCAGTGGCTCTCATTAGATTTTTCAATTCTTTTTTGGAGTTCCATAAATTCTCTCTGGGCAGGGAGACATTTCATGTTGCCCTTTGGGGTAGAAGCTTTTCTTTACTAAAATGTCCTCTTCTGAAAATTAATCCTGGTCTTCCTGATTCCCATAATATGTTTCAATGGTAGGGTTCTTTATTCTTGGCTGGTCTGGTTTTTTTGTTTATTTTTTGTTTTTTTTTTTTTTTTCCCCTTAATAGCTTAGCGCTTAGTGCAAGCGCTTCTCATCATGGGATGGGGGCGTAGTGCCTCAAGCTTCCTTTCAGCTCTCTACTCTGATCAGGAACCCCAAATCAAGGTTCCACCCTCCTGCAAGTACCCATAGCCAACAGTGCCCTGCTTCTTCTGCAGTCACCTGGTGCTCGTTCCTTCTTGTCTCAACAGCATAGCCCAGTCAGCTAAGGTTCACTCTGTCTTCCTGTGCTCAAACCCTCTACTTCACAAACAGTCTGAAAAGTGAAAGTCTCTGTGGTTCCTGCTGAGGTTCCAGCCACAACCAGCTAGCCTGAGGATCCCCACTTGATGTTTCTTCAGAGCTAGCCCGGAGATGTTTGCACTTCAGACAGGTTAATCTGGGCCTGCCATCTTTCTTCAGATTTTCTTGGGTTGTGTCCTGAGGAACTCTGTTCTGCCCCAAGTCGTCTTGATTTTTTTTACTATGTTCACCCTGAAGTACAAATTTGTTGTATTTGTGGGGGAAATCAGAAGAGCTTGAAATTTGCCAGCTTACTCTGCCATTTTCCCAGAATCCTCGCAAATTTTTTTTCATTTTTCTAGGTCTATAAAGTACAAGTACTCTCCAGTAGTTATGATACTGAATAAACAAAGTAATATAGGTAATATTGTCATTTTCATTATGTTGATTCAATTAGTCATAAGAAATTCTAATTTCTTTAGTTATTTATTTTTAGGTATTACCTGTAAAGTGTTTTCATTTCAGTGTATCAGATGTTTTCTTCATTCTCTACTTATTTTAAAACAATTTTTCCTTCTATAGTAAAAGTTCCATGTACTCCTTAGTGCATGGGTTCTAATCTTTAAGTAAAAAAAATTTTTTTAAACTAAGGAAATAAATAAAAGAGAAGATCAGGCCTCAGATAAAGGTACTTACTTATGGTCCTATAAATAGCATAAAAACCATGATTTGAGTTTAAGGTTTCCAAATGAGTTATAAATAAAAAAATTCATTCAACTTTTTAAGTTTCACTTCAGAATGATAAAAGTGGCAAAGAAGATAAAAGATGGTAATATTATTGAAAGGGCTTCATGGCTAGTATAATTTATAAAGGCTACTAGTGGAACATCTAACCATTTTAGAAAAAAACAGATTTTGAATACGGTATAAAAAAATAAATCCCTAGTATTAGGCAAATATCCTTAGGTCAAAGACAAAAATAACTCCCAGAATACAAAAGTATCCATGGCAGCACATTTTGTGGTTATAAAAACAAGTAGATGCCAGTAAATTCAGGAATAGCTGAATAAGTTAAAATATGAATGTAATGGAATACTGTTGTTTTATAAGAAATAATAAATCTGAGAAATTCAGAGAAATCTGGGAAGATTTATGTAATCTAATGATGAGGGAAATAAAGAGAACCAAGAGAATAATATGCATAATTATAAATGAGACCACTGAAAGGCAGCTTACTTCCTGTTCATGAATTGATTAACCTATCTATTGCTTACTTGTATTTCTTTGCTATAAAATGGGATTCACTTTGAGTCAAGTCCTGTTGAGGTATGAGCTAATTAATGGTTATCATTTTTTAATTGTATATCTGGGACAATAAAAGTGTTAATGTTATCCTTTTTTTACAGTTTTGTTTAGATTTTATCAAGATTCATCTGGAGGGTAAGATCTTTTACTTTTTCCTTTACTTTTTTATCATTCCAGTGATTAAAGTATGTTTATAAAGGCATTATTAGATGTTGTGATGCTAAAGGAGTAGTTACTAAAATAACTAGTCATTTTATTATCTTCATTAAATGCTTAAGTAGTCTTTCAATATATTGACTTTTTCTTTGATCTTTCAGTGGGTGAAGAATAGTAAGCTAAATAGAGTGCAATCTAGTAAAGTATCATCTTAACCTGAAGCTCATGGAATGACTAAAATTGAGCTTATCATAGAAACAAACTAAAACTGGAAGACCTGGGTTTAAGACTTGGATCTTCACAACTTGTTGACTGACTGTGTGATCTTGATTAGGGTCATCATAGTAGCATATTTAGAGTTATTTAAAATTTTAACGTTTTTTACATATTTTATCCCATTTGATATATTGCATTGATTTAAAGCAAGAAAGGAATTTAGAGGACATTGAGTGTAACCCTTTCCTTTTACAGATGAGAATACTGAGGCTCAGAAAGGTTATTCAACTTGCCCAGGGTCACTTAGCTAGGAAGTATTTGAGGCATGATTGAAGTCTTAAGATTTTCTAGATCAAAATCCAGTATCATGTCTACTAAACTTCTCTAGGTTCATTAGTCATTAAATCTCTCTAAATTTGTTTCCCTACCTTTAAAATATAGGTGATAATATGTGCAATTACCTCCTCTAGAGTTGTGAGCCTCAAATTAATTTGTCAATTTTAATACACTCTTTAAGTGCTAACTGTTGCTGTTACTTAAGTAGTGAAATTAGTAGAACACTTTTCTTTTTAAAAGTATACTGTAAAAAAAAAACTACACTGTAATAAATATAACTTATCTTAATTCTTTTATCTGGTTTGAGGAATATTTTACTGATTTTTTTTTTCCTCCAGAGTTTGAAAGTGGTGATATACAAGAGATTGATTTAAAAACTTCTGAACTTACTAAATGTGAATGGTGTAGTGTCAGAAAATTACCTGTAGTATTTCTCCAAACAATACCAGCTGCTTGTCATAGTCTGAGAATGCAACTGAAGATGAATCGAGAGAGAGATAATTCTTGGTATGATTGTGAAGGAGAAAGTAAGTTAAATTGGCAAGTTAAAAATTGGGTTGGGGTCAAGTAAAAAAATATATATATATATATGTATGTTATTCTCCCTGGTATAGAGGAAGAGGTTCAACAAGATCAGAAACCGTTTACTTACACATCAAATACTAATTTAGTGCATTCTGTATAATAGATGCTCAATATTTGTTTTGTGGAGTTTGTTGAAGTCGGCTACAAATTTAGCTTATCTTAATGTGAGGTGGTTAAAAAATTATTTGAAACATTTTTTCTCAAATTCTCTCCCTCATTTCCATCACTTCCCACTCGCTGAGAAGGGAAGAAAAATCATATGCATAGGAAGTCATGCAAAACATAATTCCACATTAGCCATATTGGAGGTGGAAGAGGAAACTAATTTCTTTATTTATTTATTTATTTTTGTCTGCCCTGAGTCCATCAGTTTTTTGTCTGGAGATGGAAAGCATTTTGCTTCAAGAGTTCTTTATAGAGTTATGGTGGGTCATTTTATATTGATCAGAATTACAAAATTATTCTGTTAATTGATTGTTTTGGTTTTGCTCACTTCACTTTGTATTATTTGAAAGAAGTCTTCCTAAGTTTTCTAAAAACTGTCCCCATCATCATTTATTACAGTATTCTATCATATTCATATATCATAACTTGTTCAACTCTTCCTAAACAGATGGGCATCCATCCCCTCAGTTTCTAAGTTGTTGTCATTGCCAAATAGCTGCTGAATGTTTGTACATATAAGTTCTTTCTTTTTTCTTTCCTTTTTCTATTCCTTGGGGTATAAACCTAGAAGCAATTATCTTGATTCAAAGGATATGGCTGTTTTATAGCTCAATGGGCATAGTTATTTGGAACATTTTCTAACCAACTTGTAAACAGCTTACTAAACTAGTTTAAAGTATTTGATTTGTTGAATATGTTTATGCTATTGAACTTACTTGATTAATAGATCATTTTGGCTTAATCCCATTTTCCTAACTGCTCTAGGGACAGACTCAAAAGGCCTTTGATCACATATGTGCTTTACCCTTTCCAGATAACAATTATCTTAGTGTTACTCAGTGAGCAGTATTTAATAATACTTACTCTGTTCTGGGCACTGTCTTAAAAATAGTTATCTGAGAAAGTGGATGTCCCTGACAGAGGACACTGCAGCTAGTATGGTATGTTTACTTGTTTCCAACTAGAAAAATAAAAATATCTTATATTTCAGAATGAATTTTGGCCTTTTTTTTTTTCCAATGCTCACAAATACATTTCTTTCTTTTTAGGTCCTGAAGAACAATATATCATTTTAATTTTTGAAACTGGCCTTGATACACAGGCAACTATAGTATTTGAAAATATCATTACTGAAATTGGTATGAGAAATAATATTCCTGATTTTTTTGTGAAAATCTCCTTTGAAGAAGCCAATGGAAGACTTGTTGCTTTTACAAAAACTTATGAAGAAGTTTCCAAAGCAAGTTCTCTGCAAAAAGAAAGCAAAATAAAAAATGTAATTTTTCTTTAAAATTTTAAAATTTTCTTTAAAAATAAGTTTATAATTGTGATGTCCTCCAAGGAATACTTAGAATTTAAAATTTTTAAATTGAATTCATCACAAAGCCTTTTGTTATATTAATTAATTAGTCATCACATTGTTCTTGTGCAGTTAAGGTATGGCTGCAATCATACCAGAAGTCTTTATTGTTTGCATTCTACTATTCACTCTCTCCCCCCCCCCCCCATTCTCTACTTTCTTTCATTGCCCCTCTCCTTTCACTTTCCCTTTCCTCAAGTCCTAATTTGTAGGTAGCATTGGTATAATTGGAATTGGTATAATACATCCCTTTGTTTATTATCTGCAAGGTGGGAATATTGAAAATATGGCTTTTATTTTTATTGGCAGTGTATTTATCTGCTTCTAAAAGAGTGGTACTCATTGCAGTTCATTTGGAGCTCAAAAGAGCCATACAATCATTATATTAAATTTATTTATAACAAATAGTGTAAATGCTTCAGTACTTAGAGAACCTAAATTTAACTAATGTTTGTTACAGATTTTATTTGACTGTCATAATAGTGAACACATTTATATAGTGGTTAAGACACTGTGCTAAGCAGTTTACAATTATTATCTTGTTTCAGCTCAAAATCCCTGGTGCTGTTATTCTTATTTATAAATGAGGAAATGAGGCAAATAGGATTTAAATGTCTACAATGACATAGCCAGTAAGTGTCCAGAGGCCAGATTTGAACTTTATTAGACAATAGCTCTTGTAGGTATGCCCTGTCATTTTGATATGGCTTTTCTTCCGTGATACAATCTTGGTGCAGTTAGATAAAAGATTAATATAGGGGCAGACTAAGGCAAAACTACTTACAAAATTAAATAGGAGATTAAAGAAATAGTAGAAGTGAACTGCTTTTGAGTGGCCTGGCTTCAGAAGAGTCTACTAGAAGAGTAAATGAGAGCTTAAAATATCTTCCTTAATTTCTAGTAATGTTTTTTTTTTTTTTCTGAATCTCATTTTTCTTATATCTACTTTATATCTTATTACACATTTATTAGTATAAACGATCTATTCCCTTTTCCTCTTATCATCAAAGTGTAAGCTCCCTGAGAACAAGGGCAGTTTTTTTTTTTTTTATCCCCTTATATATAATGGCCGATACAATGCCTTTCATGCAATGATTACTTAGCAAATATTGGTTGAATTGAAACTATTAATCAAAAATAGAAAATCTTGCCACAAATTTCAGTTGTCCCTTTTGAAAATCTAATTCAAAGAAGTGTTTCTTGATTCATTCTCTGCCTGTCACTTAACTTTAAAAAACAAAATCTGTATGATTGTTCCCTGTTTGTATTCTTGTGAATGAAAGTAAGTCAATTTCATCTTGGCTTTGGAAACTAATAGTTATTTTAATTTTCTCTACAAGGTATCATTTGAACCTAAAATACAACTAAGAAACATAACACCACAGTTCCAGTTTTTTGATGAGGACGAGGAAATTGGAGAACCACATACTGTCTTTATTGGCCCTATTGAAAAGTGAGGAACTTTCTATACTCTTAAATGATGATGTATTATTTTGGTGTGTGCATATATATTTATGTGTACTTTTTTTTTCTTTTGTTTCAGATTGATAGTATATCCACCACCTCCAGCTAAGGGAGGCATCTGTGTTACTAATGAGGATCTGCACTGTCTAAATGAAGGAGAATTTTTAAATGATGTTATTATAGATTTTTATTTAAAGTAAGTTAATTTCTCTGTTTTATTTTAATTGTATTTTTAGTGATGTGTAATC
Organism: Myrmecobius fasciatus; assembly: GCA_023553655.1. Lineage (NCBI taxonomy): Eukaryota > Metazoa > Chordata > Mammalia > Dasyuromorphia > Myrmecobiidae > Myrmecobius > Myrmecobius fasciatus. The sequence continues at coordinate 495,397 of JAJPUD010000392.1, read as the reverse complement.
ATTCATTGTTAAAAACTCTTGTTACAGTTTTGGTTTTCATTTTTTATATACATTAGTATAATACACGTTATTACTGGAATACATTAAACAACATTATGTCAGACAAACCAAAAGAGTATTTGTTTCATTTATTTTCTACTTATAAAAGAAATCAATTCTAACAAGTCAGCTACAAAGTAAACCCTTTTATGAGAGCTATTTTTCTCATCTACATAAAACTATCCATTCTTTTGGAAGATTAGCGCTAGAATTAAATTGCTTTGGATAACGTGAAAAGGACCCAGAGCTCCTTTCTAGAGATTCATAGAGGATGTTCTTATGGCTAAAACAGGTTTTGATTGCAAATGAAAACTTATACAGTAATGGGATTCCACTTTGCCATTCCCTCCTTCAAACTAGTTGATCTACAAGATCCCTTCCATCTTTAATGTTCTTTGAATTTTCTAAGTTAATTTCTTTGTTCAGCATTTGTTTTTCAAGTTTATAGAACAGCTTATGCTTCTGAAGTCAGCCAGTAACATATAGCAAAAACGGAAAAAGCAAGTTTGTATTGGTAGGGAACACCTTTTATACTCTCCAAATGCTTTTCTTTTCGTCTTTTCTTTTCCTCAGATACATATGTTCAGATTTGCCTAGCACCAATTGTAACATTAACAATGTTCTAGGATTCAATGCATATGCTATTTGGGGAACATTCAAAGTAGTTTGTTAGTGTAAAATTGTGTTATTATAAATACAATAAGTGTACTAAACAGATTTCCTGATTCATAAGAACTGAAACATTAATTTTCCTAAAATTAGAAGTATCTTATGATACCTTTTTGAACCAGATACCAATTTGTATAACTTCATAAGATATTATGCTAGAAATTATAAGCATCAGGTTTCAGTGTTGTTGTCAGAGCAATTGAATAAATGTGCAGTAAATATTTGTACTGTATTAAATTCAGTACATTTTGTAAATTGAAAAAAAAATTATTAAAAGAATTTTAGAATGGAAAGGATTCCATTGTCTAGTCCAGACTTTTACCTTGAAAGAAGAAAATAGTCCCATGAAATTCAGAACATGTTAAGACATTTGTTTTTTCACAACATCCTGACAAGGGAGGGATAGTGCTTTTGATGTTGCTGTTATGCAGAAAAATAATTGAGACTTTTAAAATGTGATGAACCATTATCTATGTCAAGAGTGGGGCCTAGACTCTTTATTCTAACTATAGTGTTCTATCCTTTATTTTTAAACCAAAAAAAAGTGATATTTGTACAGTACTTAATGCAAAACATTTAAAGTACAATAGATGCTATAATAAATAGAAAATGGGAATACTTTTTTGTGGTGAGTTCAGTTAAACTGTAGATAACTTTTTGATGCACTTATATATTATAATGTGAAAGAAGAATAGATATGTAATTACTGCTTCTTTCTTGCTCCATCATATAAAACTTGTAGTCCCACTCAATGTAGAAAGTGATGGACAAATAAGCAGTGAGTTATGGATGTGGAATAAAACTCTATTGATCTTTAAAAAACTTCAGATCTAATATAATCAATTTTATGGTAGAAAAATTAATGTCAAATTGGTAGGAATTTTTTTGACAGTTTATGTGAAAATACTCAAAACCTTCAAGTCATGGTTTTATTTTTCTATATTTTGTTTTTCTCAGAGGATGTTATATAAGTGAGTCACCACTGAGTAACCAAGTAAAACATCAGTCACTTGTTTCAGTTCCAGGAAATGAATACATATTTTTGATTAAATTTCTATTTGATCTCTGCATTTAGATCTAATTTTTATTAAAATAATAAGTTGGCATTGAAATGTAATGGAATCCTTTTCCTGAACTAGGTATTTGGTACTTGAAAAACTGAATAAAGAAGATGCTGATCGAATTCATATCTTTAGCTCTTTTTTCTATAAACGCCTTAATCAAAGAGAGAGAAGAAATCTTCATGAAACAACAAATCTCTCGTAAGTTTTGTTAAAAAAATTGTTTAATTGTTGAAATGTAAATAAATTTGCAGCATATTATTCTGATTGAAAAATTGTTTTTTGTGACATCATATAGACTATTCATTTATCTTAGATTGGGAAGTAAAAAGGAGTTGTTTTCCTGAGTCTGACGTTTAAATCTAAAGGCAGTCTACATAATAGTCTGCGGGATTTTTGGGAGGAGATTGGATTTGGAGAGAGCATTTCATTCTCATCATAGATAATATACAATGTTACATCAATAGTGACATGACTTAATTTTTGCAATAATTGCAAGGCACATTTATTACCATGACTTCCCTAAAGTACATTAGTTTGAAGTTTTGGCTTTGCCTCAACCTTTCTTCCTTCTTTTCTGACTCCTAAAAGTTTTTTATTCCAAGAAGTGTTTAAGTTTTAGTTTGAAAATGAATATTGTTATAAAAAGTAGGAAGACCTTTTAATTCTTTAAAAATATTTACATTATTTGTCATATAATTTAACATATTTAGCATGTATTAGATTACCTGTCATCTAGGGGTGGGGGATGGGGGTGAGGGGGAAGGAGGGGAAAAGCTTGGAACAAAAAAAATGTTTTGCAAAGGTCAATGTAGAAAAATCGCTCATATGTTTTGTAAATAAAAAGCTTTTAATAAAAAAAAAGAAAAAATATTTACATTGCATCATTTCCTTATTTTATCTTATAGAATACAACAGAAGCGACATGGGCGTGTTAAAACATGGACTCGGCACGTAGATATTTTTGAAAAGGATTTTATTTTTGTTCCCCTCAATGAAGCGTGAGTAGAAATTTCCTTGGTGGTGTTGTTTTTAGAATACTTGTTTTTGGGTAAAACCAAGTAAACTTACTTGCTTTTACAAAACAACTTGTTGGTAAGAATTTGTACATCCTCATATTTTGTAAAGCTACTTTTTTTTGTAAGCTATTTTTCTAGTGAATCCCAAATGACATTGCTAGATCATAAAATTTTTACATATATTACTATATCATAATTGTCCAAGTATTTTTCAACTATTAGACACATTTTATCGCTTTTTATTATCACAAAAATTGTCACTATAAACATTTTCAAATAAAGGTATTTTTTTTCTTGTTAATATCTTTTTTCAAATATAATTCAATTAGTGTAATTTTCTAGATCAGAAGGGAACTGCTGCAATATCTTGATTGGGGGGGGTGATATAATCAGACCTCTGCTTAGAGGATATAATTTTGGCAGTTGTGTATATTAGAGATTGGATTTGGGGAAGGACATGATATTAGGAGTTTATCTTAAGGAGGCTGTTATAATAATGTGTTTGAGATGTGATGTGGAATGAGACTGATAAAAGAGGATTTGGGAAGGTAGATTCATCAAGGTTGCAACTAATTGATAAAGAGGGAATGGGGTGCTAAGGGGGAGTGAAATAATGAGGATAACTTTCAAGTTGGAAACCTTAGTTACAAGAACACCAGAAATAGAAACTTAAAGAGGCTCCATTTTACTTATTGAGAGTGAATAATAAGTTCAGTTTTAGACATATTGGCTGAGGTGCTTGTAGGATATCCCAGTGAATGAACATATTTAGCAGAAAATGTGGAACCAGAGCTCAGAAGAGTGATGAGGACCATATATTTAAATTTGGAATAATGGTTCAGTCAAGGACAGAGGCTATAAAAGCATTAAAAGAATATAGAAAGAACAAAGAGCCTGGTAATGGCCAAGAGTATATTCACAGAGATGATGATGATCTTTCAAAAAGAAACTGAGGAAGCTTTGATCAAAAAAATAGTATTAAAAAAAAGAAAGAAAGAAAAATGTGATAGAAAATCTGCTAGTTAAAATATCTTCAATTGTGATAACATTGAAATTCAGTTGCCAAGGGAAGGGTCAAAAAGTAAAATTGGGAGGAAGGTGGTATAAAAGAAGAAGCAACAACAAAAGAGAAGAGGCAAGGTGCTAGGAAAGTTAGGGGTAGTGGGGGTGCTTTAAGATCAAAAGTAGAAAAATTGTTGTCAGGTTGTTCAAATTCTTAGCTCTCACTGGTGTGTGTAATTCAGTTTCCTTATTTGTCAAATGAGAATGCTGATGATACCTTCCTTACCAGGGATATTGTGAGAATCAAATAAAATAATGTTTATGGCATTCTATAAATACTAATCTCTGCTATTATTATGGTTATTATTATTTTTATATAATAAGTGGGTTAGGAGAGTAAAAAGTTGAGAACATAGCCTGGAATCTTAGTGACAAGCCATCCTGAGCCCATAAGAATGATAGTCAACAATCAGAATTGATAAATTCTCACAGAGCCTTAGATCTTTCCTAGTGCTGTTTGTGAAGAGAAGGACTTGTTGAGACTAATTCCCAAGCAAGCATTTCTTTGTGAATTTATAAAATACATAAAAATGTGCTGTATGTCTCAGAAATAGTTACATATATAGTCTTACTTTTGAGGTTATATATTTAGATAGAATAAACGAATAGGGAAATATTAAAACTGATTTTCCTTAAATTTGTGTTTTCTTAAAAATTAATTTCTATTAAGATATACCATTTCTAATTCTTGTTATATGTGTGTGTGTGTGTGTGTGTGTGTGTGTGTGTGTGTGTGTGTATAAATTTTTTTTTTAATAAAATTAGTCACTTTAAGATCACTTAAGACTTTGAGAGAAAATTTCCCCAGCATCAAAAAAGGAGGGGGGAAGGGAAGGGATTACCAGGAGGATGAAGGCAGGCCCAGAAAGAGTAGTATGGTAGATTTGATATATAGATATAGTCATTCATATACATATATGCATTTATATGTATATAACAGATATAGTTCAAAGTATTATGACTAAGAAATGGATTATTTTAAAACAGGTCATGGGATTAGTTTATATAAAGATGGAAATGAAAGGAAACAGATATTTAATAAAATAGGTTCATTTTTGAATCAAACAAGTGAATAATAAAGAACCAGACATCATATCTGTTAAACAGGGTTTGAAATAGTCCTCCTTTTTCATAAGTGATCATTCACATTAGCAGTTCAAGTTAATCACCATTGAGAGGGAGGGAGGGATGGAAAGGAAAAGGGAGGGAAGGAGAGAGGAGGAGAGAATAGGTCATTTGCTTTTTTAAAGTACTAAACATTTCCAATTTGTTCAGAAGAATAGAACAGATATTTTTGAAATTCATTATTAACTTTAATGAATGCCACTAATACACAATAATTGGTTTTTTGTTTTTGATATTCTTCTCAATTTCTTTGCAGTGCACATTGGTTTTTGGCTGTTGTTTGTTTTCCTGGCTTGGAGAAACCCAAATATGAACCAAATCCTCAGTACCATGAAAATATTGCCAACCAAAAAAGTTCAGCTGCAGAAGATAGCTGTACTTCTTCTTCTTCATCAAATGAAATGGATAGCTTGCAAAACTCTCCTGCTAAGCCTGTAATTAAAAAAATACCAAACAGAAAGCATGGCATGGCTTTAAGTGACTCAAGCATTATAAATGAAGAAAGTGACTTGTACTGTCAGAGGAGCCCTAGTAGTGGGAAAAGTGTTCTGAAAAAAATAAATCATATTGAATGTGAAACTAAACTAGAATCTGCTTGTCAGAAAGTTGATAATAGGACTAAAGATGAGAATGGCATGCAAAATGAATTTCTACCTTCTTCACATCATACAGGTATGTTTTTTAAAAAGACTATGATCCAGAATGAATGTAGTATTTTTATGAAGAAGATTAAAAATTAAGATGTGGTTTTAAATGGAATAAAATCACTTTGGTATTGGAAGCAAAGGCAGAACAAAAGTAATTCCTTGAGTCTTCAAAGTATCATATGACTTATATTAAATAAGCTGACATTAAAACTTACTATAGAAAAGAAATATTTTTTAAAAATAATGCTGATGGTTCTTATTTCCTCTATTCCTTTTCATGTGGAAAGGTAGAAAATTCCCCAGGATAACATCATAAAAACATGTAAGTGTTTATGTAGTGTAGTATTGCCCTGAATTTAAATTAAAGTCAGGTGTGTCAGATTTAGATTTTTAAGACACTCAACAGTTTATAATAGTCTTGATTCTTTTTCAGGAGTTTGAAGCATTTTTTAAATAATAAGTTTTAAACTTAACAACAGGAAAAATAATAGGAAGAGAATATGTATCAAAAAAAATAAAGAAGAATATATTTTGGAGAGAAAACACTAAAGACAAGGAACAAAATTGGGGTGGTAGAAGTTAGAAATAACATTGAAGAGTGAGGGTGGGTCGATTCTTCAGACCTGTCTTCTTCAGATATTCAGCAAGCTATCCGGTACTTATTTGGTACTAGACACTATGTCAGTAATAGAAAGGCAAAAGAAAAAAAATACTTTCCTCAAAAAGGTCGTATTCTAAAATATGCACAAATAAGCAAATAGAATTTGAGAAATGAGAAGGGGCAGCTAGGTTGCATAGTGGATAGAGCACCAGCCCTGAATTCAGGAGGACCTGAGTTCTAATTTGGCCTCAGACACTTAACACTTCCTAGTTGTATGACCCTGAGTAAATCACTTAATCCCAATTGCCGAGAGAGAGACAGAGACAGACAGAGAGAGAGAGATGAAAGAAATGAGAGAATTAACAAGTTCGAGAAAGAAGCCATTTCAGAAAGGCATTTCAGTTAATTCTTTAAGGAAACTAGCATTTCAGCAGAGATACATAGATGAGAAGAGATTGTTCGAGAAACAGGAGGACAACGGGCAGCTAGGTGGCGCAGTGGATAGAGCACCAGCCCTGAAGTCAGGAGGACCTGAGTTCAAATCTGGTCTCAGACACACCTAGCTGTGTGACACTGGACAAGTCACTTAACCCCAATTGTCAAGGCAAAACAAAAAGAAACAGGAGGACAGCAAAGAGAAATAGAAGCCGAACTAGAATGTTGAGTTCAGGAAACAGTTAAGATTCTGATATGGATGCAATGTAGATTCTGATATGGATGCAATGTAGAGTGTGTAAAAGAGAATAATATAAGCTTATTTGTGGGGCACCTGAAGAGTTTGCTTTTTTTCCCGTTAAAGAAAAAAAAAGATTCTCTTTTGTGTGGTTAAAAAGGAATAGATAATCTATTTGGTGCATGAATGATTATTCTTGAGCCTGCTCACTCCTTTTTTTCTTCCTGGGCATATTCTTAGAATAAAAAGAAGCCGTGGTCTTTTTTGTACTTGAATATTTAAAATATTTGGATGATGATTTTGATGACATGAACTCTCATATCTAATTATCATTGATTTGTATAACTTCATAGTCATCATGTTATGGGAATCTTTACCCTATTATAATTTCTTGATTTGTTTTATTTAGCTAAAAGTATAGTAAAACATGTTGTTTATGTTTCTTATTCAAACTGCTAGCGTTTTAAAATTTTGACTTTGACAGAAACATGTCACCACTGAATAACATTCAAAATGGATTCTGTAAATGTCCGATTATGTCTCACCTTGTAGGGGAAGAAGTGGTGATAAGCATCAAGCTGCTTGTAATATAGTCAAAGTAATAGGTAATTTTATTTTTTACCTAGGTGTTTTAATATGTATAATCTTGCTAAATTTTTCAGCCATTCCCAACAAGAGGCTTGTGTAATGGTTTGCAGGAATATGGAGGTAGTTTTCATTTTATGTTCTGCAGTACATGAGTTTAAAATTTATTTCTTGAAATTGGGAGGAAATAGCAGGCATATTTAATTTGTTTATGCTTATCAGCAGGCATATATAATTTGTATGTGCTTTATCCCTGGTCTTGTGCCTAGACTTTAATATTTTAGGGTGTGAGAGAAAAGTAAAGGCTTTGGGTTTTGTTGTTGTTCTTGTTTCTTTATCTTTTGTTTGTATTCATATCGAGAGCAGCACCACCCATTGCTCATTTGAAAATTATTGGTATATTGCTAGGCGCCCTTCTCACCACAATCAAATAATAGTATCTTTTTTACATGTGAAAAATTAATTTTGAGTTTCAAATGTACCTGATTTTCAAATAGGTTTTGAAATAATCTTTGTACATTAGGCATATCTAACCATTTTTGTATCAAAATTTTTCCTTGTATTCACTATAGTTTCCTCTCTCTCCATCTGAGTCACTTGCATCCAATACTACCAACCATCCCTACTGCTATCCCCTTTTAATGATATTACTTCCTGTCTATCCCAACTTTGATTACTTTTGCGATATACTAACTTCATCTACTATAAATTTCTTTGTTTTAAGTCAAGAAAAATAGCATGCATATATAAAGATGTTCATCATAAACACAAAGTTTAGGAAGGAGCATTCTGGCATTTGGTATCAGGAAAGATTGCTTATAATAAATGGTGCTTAAGTTGAACCTTGAAGGAATTAAGGAATTCTGTAGAGGAGACATGAGGATGTCATGTTTTCTAGGCATAAAGGGTGGCTTATGCAAAAGCCACAATCAAGTCTGATTTATGAACAACAGCTTTTGCATATATTGCTATATTCAGAGATTGCTTCCTACTTTTGTACTCTGATGTTTCATGAGGGATGATTCATGGACTTCCATCACCAATTATTTGTATACTCAAAATTTCTTCACAGGTACCTTAAATTTAGCATTTCTAAACAGAATTAGTTATCTTTCATATATATATATATATATGTATATATATATATATACACATGTGTATGTATATGTATGTGTATATATATAATATATTAAGAACACCACCATGACTTATGTGCTCAATATCAGTCTTAAAACAATATTGCTGTTGTTGTATACAGTGCTTCTTTCCGTTCTGCTCATTTCACTTCTCATCATTTCATGCAGGTCTTTCCATGTTTTTTGTAAGATCATCAAACTTATAATTTTTTATGGCACAGTAGTAATCCATTACAGTCATATACCACAACTTGTTTAGCCAATTGTTAGGTATCTCTGCAATTTCCAGTTCTTTGTTCTCCACAAGGAGAGCTGCTATAAATATTTTATAACATATATGTTCTTTTCCTTTTTCCCTAATCATCCTTGAAAATAGACCTTAAGTGGTTGGATCATTTCATAGTTCCACTGGCAATGAATTAATGACTCAGTCTTTTAACATTCCCTCCAACATTTGTTTTCCCCTTCAATCATTTTAGCCAATCTGAGGGTAAAATTATATCTCAAGGTTGTTTTAATTTACATTTCTTTAGTAAGCCTATTTTTCCATAACTTGATCTTGACTGTTGCCCTTTTTTTATCACTTTTGCCAATTTGCAGGGTGTGACTGAAACCTCAGGGTTATTTTGATTTGTCAGTTTTTGTAGGTGTTAGCAAACATTATACTAAAGTAGGGCCCCTCTCTCTTAACTAACCCCTAGTTATGTAGCCCACCAACAATCTATATTTCATCTGCCTAGAAATCTCATCCCCTGGTTCATGTTTTTCCACTACTCCAGGTTGCAATTGCCTTCATGGGTTTTCATTCCTCCACTCAGAACAGGTAAACTCTTCAGGCAGAAATTCCCTCTATTTTTATCCAATATAAGATCATTTCCCTTTATTGACCATCTTTTTATCCATAGGAATATTCATCAGTGGAATCCCCTCTTTCCTTCCAAAGTCCTTTTTCAACCTTTTTCCCCCTTTTCCTCCTTACCCACTTCCCCTCTGGGTTCTTTTCTTTTATTATTATTATTATTATTAAAACTTTTTATTTGCAAAACATGTATAGGTATTTCTTTAACATTAACCCTTACAAAGCTTTCTGTTACAATTTTTCCCCCCTATTCCTCACCCCTCCCCTAGATGGCAGGATATCCACTACATGTTAATTATGTTAAAATACTTGACAAATCGAATATATGTATACATATTTCCTCACTTATCATTTTTGTGCAAGAAAAATTGTATCTACAAGAAAGAAAAATCAGAGAAAGGAAACACAATGAAAGCAAACATCAATAGAGAGCATGAAAATGTTATGTTGTGGTCCACATTTCACATCCCTCTCTCTGGGTGTATATGGCTTTCTTCACTGAACAATTGGAAGTGGTTTGAAACATTTCATTGTTGAAGAGAGCCATATCCATCAGAATTGACATCATATAGTATTGTTGTTGCCGTGTATAATGATCTCCTGGTTCTGCTCATTTCACTCAGCATCAGTTCATGCAAGTCTCTCCAGGCTTCCCTGAAATCATCTTGCTGGTCATTTCTCACAGAACAATAATATCCCATAACATTCATATACCATAATTTATTCAGCCACTCTTCAATTGATGGGCATGTGGGTTCTTCTTTCTGAGACCACAGAGGTCACTTTTCCTTTTATTGCTAGCAATTGATTTGACCTGATGTCTTCTCTCCTCCTCTAATCCCACAAAAGAAGCATTCACCTATAGGTAGAGTTTCTCACCACTAAGACTCACTTTTTACCCCTGTACTGTGATGTCCAGCTGATTTCCTCCTTTATCCCCTTCTCCTTGTATATATTTTGAACTCTTACTATTCTTTCTGTTATTACTCTGTTGTATCTTTTCCTGCTGCATTTTATTCATTCCTTCATTTCTATGGTTTGCATTATTCAAAGGCAAATAAATCTCTTTAATTCTGTTTTTTTACTTTTTTGTTTAGACTATTTTTGTTTCATTTAGTTAGACTTAAATTTGCAGGATAGATTACTTTGTGCTACTGAGCTCTATTCTTTGGAATACATTCTATTAACTCTTTTTTTCCCCCTAGTGGGTATAGAACAGTGTTGCATTTTTTTTTTTAATTTTTATTTTATTTGCATAACATATGTGTGGGTAATTCTTCAACAATAACCCTTACATAGCTTTCCATTACAAATTTTTCCCCCCAACTCCCCACCCCTCCCCTAGATGGCAGGATATCCACTACATGTTAATTATGTTAAAATATTGGCAAATCGAATATATGTATACATATTTCCAAACTTATCATTGGTGTGCAAGAAAAATCTTATCTACACAAACGATATATCAGATAAAGGAAACACAATGTAAGCAAACATCAATCAAGGAGTATGAGAATGTTATGTTGTGGTCCACATTTCACATCCCTCTCTCTGGGTGTATATGGCTTTCTTCAGTGAACATTTGGAGGTGGTTTGAAACATTTCATTGTTGAAGAGAGCCATGTCCATCAGAATTGATCATCATATAGTACTGTTGTTGCCGTGTATAATGATCTCCTGGTTCTGCTCATTTCACTCAGCATCAGTTCATGTAAGTCTCTCCAGACCTCCCTGAAATCATCTTGCTGGTCATTTCTTACAGAACAATAATATTCCGTAACATTCATATACCATAATTTATTCAGCCATTCTCCAATTGAAGGGCATCTATTCAATTTCCAGTTTCTAGCCACTACAAAAAGGGCTGCCACAAACATTCTTGCACATGTGGGGCCTTTTCCTTTCTTTATGATTTCTTTGGGATATAAGCCCAATAGAAATGCTGCTGGGTCAAAGGGTATGCACAGTTTGATAACTTTTTGAGCATAGCTCCAAATTGTTCTCCAGAATGGCTGTATCCGTTCACAGCTCCACCAACGAGTGTTGCATTTTTTTAAGGTCCTTTCATTTGTATCTGAAGATCTTTCTGGTAGTTTGCTAAATTTGTTGTTTCTGATTTTAATTGAATTTTCAGTCTTAGATTTTTTTTTCCCCCAGGAGCTAAGTTGTGAATTCACTCAATTGGAATTTGATTTTCTACATTTAAAAATTCTAGGCAGTTTTCTTTTATTATTTCATTCATTATGATGGTAAAATTTTTTTTGTCCTGTCATTATTCTAAGATACCTATGATCCTTATGTTGTCTTTGTTCCTTGTGTCTTTGAATTATTTTCATTTTCTTTTGGTGTTTTTATTTTTTATTTCTCTTCTAGATTGTCTTCCCAATCTATTGTCGTTTCTTTTGTTTCTTTGGTGAGACTTGTTACAGATTCAGATTTTTTCTGTTCTACTCATAATTTTTGCTGTGCAGAATGTAAATAATTCTCATTTTTCCTTTAAATCACTTGGGGAAAGGTGTGTCTCCTTAAATTTCATAGAATTCTCGTCTCATCTAGTATTTGACCATTTTTCTAATGTTTTGAAGTATTTTTCCATAAATATCTAAACATGTTTATTAAACCTTGAAGACATTTCCTTCTGTTATTAATTAGTGTTTTCCTGTTTATCTGTCATTTTGTATTCAAGGTCTTTTGGTTTTTTTGTGTCTAAAATCTTTGCTACTTTTTTTAGTTTTTATTTTTCTTTCTCTTCCGCCTCTCCCCCTTCCCCTTTATTTTCCTCATTGCTCACTAACTGACCAAGATCCATTTGGATGTTATGCTTTTTTCCTCAGGCTTGGCGGAGTGCTCAGTTCACCCTCCAAAACACAGGGTTTCCTGAATGTGGTTATTTGTCCTCCTCTTCCTTTCAGATCTTTTATTGGGCACTAGAAGTTGAAAGATTATTTTGATGTAAGCTTCTGTAGTATCTAATGCAACCTTAAATACTGTTTTGGGATCTGTGGGGGAGTTCAGAATTAATGAGTTTCAGTATGGAATTTATATTTTATATTTTAACCTTCCTGTGGATTCTAGTTGCCCTAGAACGTAGAGATAGTTGAAGTTGTTTTATATTTGATACAAAATTAATATTTTGGAAGAAAATTCTGAAGATAAATAAAAAAGCGACAGTGCTAAATAAACATGATTTCTGTACAAGCCAGAATGACTAACCTTGAAGTCAAGATGCATGGAAGTAACCTACAAAAGAATACAGATAGTCTAGAAAGTCAGGACAAATCAGAAAATATGAATACCCAGTCCAAGAGAAGCTTTTGTGACATACACCGTTAACATATATTTAAAGCCATTGTCATCATTATTGAGTCTACAATACAGCCTTAAACCTAGTTCAGAGGCTTGCTGTCTTGGACAAGTGGTTAAAAATGCTATTATAATCCAAAGATAAATTTCAGTATAACTTCTGTGGCTTTTTAAATTAGTACTGTGACTTTAATAAAGGAAAAGTTAAAAAAAATCCTTTTTTTTTTTTTAAGTTTCCTAATACTCTTTCCCCCTCACTTATTATTTCTTTTAAGTTTAAATACATATATATATTGCTCAAGCTGCTTCAACATTTTATTTCACTATTTCCTTCTCTAGTGATAAACTCTGTGAGGATTAGGACTCCTTTTAGACTTTTTCTTCATTCATGCCCTGGTATCTTATACTTAGGGAAGATTTATTCATTCTAACTTGCTATAACTACTCAGCCTAATTTACTTGAAGAACTTTAAACTAAACTACTTATTGAAGATGACCATCTAATAACAGTAGCATAGATCTGGTTACATTGCTCCAGTATAAAAATATTCTGAGACTGCCTTTTTTCTACCAGACAAAATTCAAATCTTTGTCTGATGTTCTCAAGCCCTGTATGATCTGAGATGCTCTACTTTTAAAACATAATCTGTCCTTTCTTCCCTCCATATCTTTCTTACTCTGTTTCAGAATATCATTTTCTGCTGAATTCCTAATCCTTTAAAGCCCAGTCCTTTAGTGAAATCATCCCTGAACCCCCACAGGTAGTGCCCATTCCTCTTGAGCTTCATATAGCGCAAAAAGCTCAATTCTTTATCTCTGATTTGTTTGCCATGGAACATTGTGCATTTTTTCTTTGTCATTACTTTATCTGTTCAATTTCTTACCTAAACTTAATGTATTCCTAATACCTGTCTATGTAGTCTGTATTCATTGCATGCTTTGCTAATATATACTGAATAAATTTGAACAAAATATTTGCCAATTGGTCTTTCAGAGTGTGGTCATTCTTATGCACTATATAGTGATGGCATATATTTAGAGTTTAAAGTTATGTAAATAACATTAAAGACTTACTGTTTTTTAATTTTATGTAGAATATTAAGTTAGTATTAAAGAAGTTTATCTAGAAGATATAAATCTGAAGGTGAATCTTGACATTCCAAAAAGAATTCTTTTGGAATTCCTTTAAATAGTAATATTGTGCATTTAAAAGAAGATTCTTCACAAATTTGATTAATGTGCAATTATTTGGGATCCAATATTATTGTGCAAAGTGAGGTGTATACCCTTAATAAAACAGTCCTTATCCTAATCTTGTTTACAATCTTAGTTTGTTTGACAAACCATTTCTGCACAAGTAGAATCAAGGTAAGACTAGTTTTTAGCCTTGACTAAATTAAAAGTTTATAATTTTTTAATAAACTTCATTAATGTCATACTTTTAAAAAAAAATTTAGCCTTATAGATAATTGTCAATTGATAATACAGATTCTTATCCTTATTACCTTTGTTCCTTTTAAGTTTTTTGAAAATATCTTTTCCTATGTATACATATATTCAATTTGTCAAGTATTTTAACATAATTAACATGTAGTGGATATCCTGCTATCTAGGGGAGAGGTGGGGAGTAGGGGGGAAAATTTGTAACAGAAAGCTTTGTAAGAGTTAATGTTGAAGAATTACCCATACATATGTTTTGCAAATAAAAAGTTTTAATTAAAAAAAAGAAAATATCTTTTCCATATGCTCTCAAGTATCAGAAGTCATGAACATTTAAATATTAAAAGCACATGAAAATTGTCTTTCTGTTATCTACATTTTTGAAGTGTATATTAACGTTAAAATGCTAGTTTAAAAAAAAAAAAAAACCCTGCTCTGCTTGCCTATATCTTTATGAACTTTTCATCTTTTATTTATTTATTTGCTCTCCTGTGTATTTTAGAAGTGTTTCATTTACTGCTCTTTTCTGGCATTATTATCATTATCCACCTTTCATTCTCCTTTCAAGTAGACTCAAATAAGTATAACCTAGAAAAATATATAAATAGATTAATTTAAAAGGGTCTGAAAATGTATTCTCTACCCATAGCCCATCACATCTCTGCTAAGAGGTGAGAAAACATGCTTCCTTAACCATCTACTCAATTGATAATTAAGACTAATTAAATCTTTCAAAATTGTTATCTTTGACATTGTTCTTCTGATTCTACTCATTTATAATTGCATCAGTTCATACATATCTTGTCAGATTTTTCTGAATCCTTCATAGTTACCATTTCTTATGGAAAAATAACATTCCATTCTGTTCCTTTATCATCATTTGTTTCTTAATCCTCCAATTAATGGACACCTGCTTTGGTTCCAGGGTTTCCTACCAAAAAATTTTTTTGTGCATAAAATTTTTAACCTTGTGGTGCTCTAAATGCAGCATATTAGTGTCTTTGAGAATAGTTCCAAACTGGTTCTGTAGGGGAATGCGAGAGTATTTCTTGCTCCTTTCCTCTATTTCAGATTTTTCTCTCTCTCATACAATAAACTCCATATATTCAAAACTGTATTCAGTATCTTCCATACTCTCTTCTCTTCTAAATCTATCTATTTCTGTCAAAGGTATTATCAACCTGCCAGTCTACCAGGTACATGATCATGGCAATCATGAGATTATCTGTCACTTACTCTCCCTCATCCCACATATGAATATAAATGCCAGATCTTGCTTTTTCTACCTGCATCTTGTATCTGACTTCTTCTCTTTATTACCTTAGTTTAGGCCTTTATTACTTCTCACATTTTCAGAAGTCTCCCTTCAGTTCTTCCCACTTCCATCCACTGTTGTTGCCTAGGTAATTTTCCTTAAAATTAAAAACAATTAAGACCTTTGGAACTAGTGGTTCATGCTGTTGGGGAGGATGGATTTGGTAGATCATATGAACTCAGAATTTCTGAAGTCCAGTATGTTAAGCACTACTTCACACTACCCAAGGAGGGACAAACTTACCCAGGTTTGAAGCTTAGTAAGTTAAAGCTCCCATAAATTAATATGTGCTATCAGTTATTGTTATTATACCTGTCAGCAGATGGAATCAGGCCCTTGAATGGCCACCACACTTCTGATCTGAGTAAAATAAGATTGCTTCTCCCTTCTTCCCCCTCATGTCTACACTTCATCCTCCAAACACTACCTCTCACACACACAGACTTCTTTAGTTAGTCATCATCTTTGGTAGTTTTCTATTACTTCTAGGATACAATATAAAAACTTCTGTTTCTCTTTTCAGGCCACACACAATCTGACAACAATCCATTTTTCCAATCTAATCAAACATTGTTTTCCCTTCCGTACTCTGATCCAGCAAATTGGTCTTCTCTTTTTTCACATGGTATTTCTATCTTTCCTTTGAAAAGGCCAAAACATATTCCCAGAATGCATTCATCTTTATCTTTGCCTCATGTACTCCTTCTGTTCTTCCTTTATGTATGATAAAATTCCAGCACCATCTTTTTTGTATGAAGCCTTTCCTGATCTCCTGGTTGCTACTATTCACACTCCCATAATACTTTGTATTTGATTACTTTGTATATATTTTTATTCACTTTATATTATATGTGTTTTTCCATACATTGGCTTTTTCTATCTCAGAATGTAAGGTCGTTGTAGGTAGGGATTATTTCATTATTCTTACGGCTCTAGAACCTAGCATGATTTCAGTAGATATTGATTGATTAATTGCTTTCCCTAGTGTTCGGATCAGTTCAGAGCTCCGCTGTAAGTATCTTAAAATACCTGTCCTCCAAAAACTGTTTTTTGCCCTTTAAAAAAAAAAAAATCATCTTTGCCGATCTGATGATTTTAAAGTGGAGTGTTAAGGTGGTTTAAATTTCTCTTAGCTATGATAATGGCTTTTTTTCCTAAGTAATCTCAAATGATTGTACTAAAGATGGATTTTCTATTTTGAAAACTGCCTATTAATATGCTCTATCCATTTATGTTTTGGGAAATAGTTATTCATAAATTTGTTATCTTATATGACTGATATGTTTTATTTATAAACTTATCTTTTTTATTGCCAATACCATGTAATTTTGGAAATTGCTTCTTTGAAATATAATTTGAGACCCACTAATGCTAAGCCCTCATTTCCCCAGACATTTTCTTTGTCCAGATGAACTTAATTATTTTGGTCCATTGTGTTAAGTAAATAACTCTTTCTTAGTTTGATAGAGCACTAAATATGTAACCAACCACAATAAATTTGGATCACTAATCATTTAAATAGTCATTTATTTTTGTAAAGAAATTGTATAGTTGTATTAATATTTTTTTAGAGTATTGATAGTTTCCAATTTTGTATATTTTATGTCATCTTGTATTTATGATAATAAAGATAAATATTACTTATATATAGTATTAATATGCAAGTGACGATATCTCTTTGCAAGTAAAGACATTCAATAGATATAGGATTCTCGAAATATACATGTGCCATTTTTTCCCATAATGTTTGTTTTCCTTACTGATACAGATGGTTTGAACAGAATCAGATTAAACTATAGTGATGAGCCAGCTGATATTGGCAATAAATTGCTTGAAGATGAGCTTATTGACTTCTCAGAAGATCAGGATAACCAGGTAAAGAATAATACTTAATTAAAAAGAAGGGACTGTAGTGTCCTGTCTTCAATTCATAGACATTTTTAAAAAGAACTTTACAAGTGAAGAGTTAAGTAATTTCCATAAATTCTGAAAAGTCATAAAACTGTATTGCCTGTAAATTTGAACAATGTCAAAACAAAGCTACTCTATTTCCTCATTCTTTTGGGTTCCTATTTAAAAGTTTATTCTTAATTTAATGGACTACTATATTTACAGGCCTTTAGGATAAATCTCTTCAGACTTTATGGACTAATCTCCCTCTCCTCATTGTTTAATATCTGCTTAAAATTACATATGCAAATTAGACTTTTTTCACCCTACAGAAATATTTATGACAAACATTTAATCTTTTGTCTACTATCATGTTTAATTGAACATAATTCAGATTTGGAATTAGTGGAGAAAGGAACACCTGACAATTTTGTAATTGTTTCACTTTAAGTTCTCTAATGATCTTTTAACTTGGTTTATGTAACGGTTGTCATGCTCTGTATTATTTATTCATATATTGGCCAAAATTTCCCTTAATTTATTTACATATTATATTCCTATGCAAGCCAAAACATTGTCAAAACAGTGATTTTGAGGGGTAGAAAAGAGAGGTCTTACAGTAAGAGTAGTTAAGAACTTGTAAGTCATAAGCACTACTGGAAACAGTATAGTGTGGTAGAAAAATCTTTGGATATGGCATAAGAATAGCTGGATTTACAATATATCTCTGATGTTATTTCTCCGATTTTGGACATGTGTTATTTAACATCTCTAGGCCTAGTTTTCTTCATCTGTTAAGTGAGAAAATTGGACTAGATGACCAGAGAGCTTTTCCAATTTTAGATCTATAATTGTATTACATACTTCTAAAAAAAAACTGCCATCTTACAAAATCTGGATAGTTGTAGGAAGACATACATGTAAAATAAAATTGATAACACTATCAGAAGATTTTAGGAATTCCCTCTTAGGGTCTTATTCTTGATTCATTAAAAGAACTTCTTAGAACTCTGGTTTGTAAATTTTTTTTAATATGTGTTTTTCCATGTGTGGAATTGGTTTAGGTGAAATTAACATTACCTAATATTAAGCAGATTTAGTTTAATATTAGCCACATGCTAGTCATGGAGTTATCTAGTATTTTTTCAGTGAAATGTGTGTGTGTGTGTGTATTTTGGATTATTTTCTATAAGAATAATTATACATTTATTTTGATTAAATGTTGTTTTAAGTTATTGTAAATTTTACAAATATAAATAATATGATTTCCTTTTTATAGGAAGATAGCAGTGATGATGGGGGTCTTGATGATACCTGCAGTTCTGAATTAGGACAATGGCATTTGAAGCCTACTATCTGTAAGCAGTAAGTATTAAATTGTATTTTCTGACAAAAGTGAGAATATTTAAAAGCATAATGGGAAGCTTTATAAGATAGAAAATAGAAAATGATAGGTCCTTTTAGTAACTACTTGTGCTATAAAAATAATATGAGGTAAAACTATTATAAAGCTGATGGATTCTGGACCATACTGGTTTAGACTTGTTTCAGTCACTGGAGAGCTCTGATGTGGGGGACCTCCTCACCAATGAACTTTGGTTTGGGATTCAGATCTCTCGTTTGTGGATTTTCCTTTATTTCCTGAGTGAATTTAACTGGATTTCAATTCATTCAGCAAAAATAGATAATTTGTCACAATTTAATTTCCAGTTAAGTCAATATTACATTGAAATTTTTGTAAAAAAATAGGCGTGGGAATGATTAACCTCCATTATTTGGTGAGAACATTTCAAAGAATATTTTCACCTATACCCTCTTTTTTTTTCCCCACTCAACTTTACTACATAACTTGATTTGGAATTTTTTTTTTTTATCTGAGGGACTCCCAGAAAGTTAAGTTTGCTTTATTTTAATAAAGATTTCCGGTCACTAAACAGTTGATTTTGGGATTCCTTGGATATGTGAAGTTTTGCTTTCCTTCTCAAATGGATTAGATTGGCTGATAGTCCCATAAGAGTCCTAATTGGACAGAACTAAGTATAGAAGACTAGAAAATCCTTTATGTGTGTCTAGCTTTCCTTGGGTAAAAAGAAGACACTATGGTGCATATTTTTCTTGTTCCTTTTTTTCTTTGCAATTCAATATTTTTCTCAATAACATGTAAAAAATAATTTTATCTTTTTTTCTTCAAATTTTGAGTTCCAAATTTTCTCTCTCTCCTTCCCCCCCATTAAGAAGGCAAGGAATTTGACATAGATTATACATTACTTGACTTTGGAAATTATGTGTTAAAAGATTTTAGTTTTAATTTTTTGCACATCTTCTAAATTGGTGTCTCAGCATTTCACATATCTGGCAAAGAGAATATTTTATAATATTAAACATTATATATCAGTAGTGAAGAGAGGATTTTTCATAGATTAATTTATCTTTGTGCTGTGGGACCTTTAAAATTAGAATTAAGCCACAAGCTAAATATCCACATTAATGTTACAGTGAAATGAGCACTACTATAGAATCAGAGGTTCCAAGTTGAATTTCCTCTTTTGATCATTATTATCTATTTGTGTGACCTTTGGCAAGACCCTTCACTTTTTTAGGCATCAGGTAACTTACATGAAAAAGAAGAGTGTTGGCTGAATTCTGTGGGCCCCTTCCCACTCCAGATTTTTTATCTTTAGAAATATAAATTAATTTGGCTTTGGTAGTAAATTTTTAAAGAGGTATTTTTAAGCATGCGATCATCTTTTGGTAGAGTTTTATGTGGGACTATATATTACAGACCTGTGATTCAGTTGTTATAAGGATTTTCCTTGAAACTCCTTCTACCAATGTGAGACACACACACACACACACACACACACACACACCCACACCCCCTTGAAGTTTTATTGAAGTGTACCATATAAGTAATAGTTTGGGGCAGGTAGGTGGCGCAGTAAATAGAGCACCAGCTCTGAAGTCGGGAGGACCTGAGTTCAAATCTGACCTCAGACACTTAATACTTTCTAGCTATGTGACCCTGGGCAAGTCACTGAACCCCAATTGCCTCAGCCAAAAATTTTTTTAAAATGAAGAATGAAGTGTATAATATTAATATATTTAAATTCCTTTGAAACCAATATTACTGCCACTTTTAATAAATTGACAGATAATTAAGCAATATTATTACTCTGTATAAAAGATTTTCTCTTTTAGGGTCTTTATTAAGAACTATAGAAATTTAGTTTTAAACTTTTATTTTTCAGTGTAATTTTTCATGTTTTTTGCTTTGCAGCAATTATGTTATTTAAGAACAGTAATTTGTTTTCCCCTCCTTTTTCTCCTTCCACCCTTACACACACAATAAAAGACCCTGTATTCTGCTTATGGATTCACTCAGAGGCCCTTCTCGTTCAAATGTTGTAAAGACACTAAGAGAGTAAGTTCTAAGTCTCATTCTCTACACTTTATATAATACTAGATTTTGCAGAAAAAGTAGGAAAACAGTCTTACTATATGTGCATTATTACAGGTACTTGGAAGTGGAATGGGAAGTAAGAAAAGGAAGTAAAAGAAGTTTTTCCAAAGATCTTATGAAAGGCTCCAATCCAAAAGTACCACAGCAAAACAACTTTAGTGATTGTGGAGTATATGTATTGCAATATGTGGAAAGCTTTTTTGAGGTGAGTTTCAGCTCATTCATTTAACAGGTATAAAATGTTTTCACTATATCAGTTAAACAACCAAAATTTTATTTATTTATTTATTTTAATCTGACATTAGGTAATAAAATTGATACCCAGATTACATAATAAATTTCTCTTAGTGATAACTTTACTAGCATTTTCTTTATAAATTTCATTTGTTTTTGCTGATATTTTCAGTTTAGTACATCCCATAGTATTCCATGTATTCCTTCCCTTACCCCTCCCAGACAGCCACTCCATATGACAAATATAATGTTTTTAGAGAGGAAAATAAGCCAGCACAACTACTGAATACATAGAAAAAGTCTGAAAATGTGTATTGGGTAATATTGGTGAATCTCCTACATCCACATAAGGGTAGTTTTGGGAGTACCTTCTCATATTTCTTCATTTGAGTCCTAATTGTTCTTTATAATTTTGTTCCATTTACTTTTTCTTTGTATTCTTTTCTTTGGTGTGTCATTCTACTTATATTGTTATAATTTCTGTATATATTGTTTTCTTGGCTCTTGAGGCAGGTTATATAAGAGCAATTCATTGCAACTCAATAGTATCTTCATTTCAATTGTTGACATTAGTTAATTCCTAAATTCATTATATTCCATAATTATTCATACAAACACAATATAGAGGTTTACATTTATTGGGACATTAAGATTTACAAAGCAAAAATTTCTTCATCTCAGTCCTATGAGATAGAAATTAATTTTTTTTAAACTTTCTAATAAGCATCTTTTTCCTTTTGTACTTAGAATCCAATTTTGAATTTTGAACTTCCAATGAATTTGACAGACTGGTTTCCTCGCCCAAGAATGAAAACTAAACGAGAAGAAATCCGGAACATAATCTTAAAACTACAGGAAGAGCAAAGCAAAGAAAAGAAGGGAAATAGAGACATTAATTTATCAGAAGCATCTTTACAGGAAAAAGCAGATCAATATATCAACAGCAGCTCAGACTGAACTTTTCTGTTGCATGTTAGCTCTCCTGTCAGAAATGGAATGTTTTCTACAACTTCAACTAAATAGACTAAAGAACTGAAGTATTTCACTACTCAGAATAGATTGGGAATGTTTAAAAATAAAAAGTTTGTACAAATGTGTCATAATTGATTCCCAAAGGAGTATGTATTAAGTAAAATTCTGTAAATATGTTAATGAAGCCAATTTTTCCAGCATTTGTAATTAATTTTTTCACTTGTTAGGAAGCTTTTGTTATGTATTTTCTGTTAATAGTACTTAATAGCAACTTCTAAACATAAGACAAATAAAAAAAATACTTATAGGATAAAGTGGTTAATTTGCTATTCTTTAGTAAATTCATATTACGTTCCCCAGTGAGTATAATGTACATATTTCAAGGGACTATTCAGGTATTTTGTGAGCCTATTTTTGACTTTTTACATTTACTTTTAAAATACTATGAGTAGTTTTAAAATAGCACTAGACTATATCTAAATTCATCTTAGGCCCGATAAAAATAATGATTATCCACAAATATAAGGCACAATTTCAAGCAATGTAGCAGTAAAAATTAAAGGCTTTAAATCCTTTGTTTTTCATTTCACACACTCCAGTGTTTAACCGTTAGGACAGTTTTTGAATCAGAAGCAGCATTAAGAGCAATTTCAAGTAGTCCTGTGTTACACTGTTTAGTAATGTGCTATACTAGCTATACAAATGTATCTTGAAAAGTTTTGAAAGATTTTATTATAGAACTGTTTGGTAAGTATGGTTAGAATTGCAAATTGCCCACATTACCTTTCTATATTATGGTTCTAAATGTGTTACAATGTATATTCCATAGTTAAGTAATGAACATTTTACAAATCTATTATAAGCATAATTATAAATACAGGATTACTATTTTTTGTAACGTCTACTGCAAAATATCTTCAGTGTTCATTGATTTTTTTTCTTGGGTTTTAACTAGGCTATTAGGCTTTTTAATCGAGATTTTTCACAGTATGATTTATTCTTACGTGTAAAGGATGTTACAGCCTTAAATCATTGTAAAATGCAGAATAAGCTCCTACCTTACATTCTCCTTTACAATTTTCAATGATATTGTATTGAGATGAGAGATGTACAGCTGTTTTGTACAGACCTTTTATGATTCTACCTAATTCTTCATTACTTTTTCCAATGAAATTTTCATACATCTAAAGAAAATTGTCCATTTAAAAAAAATTAAGTTGAGTTCAGAATTGAAATAGAATTTTTTAGATTCATTTTGCAATCCATAGTGGAGTTAGAAGTTCATAGAATATAAAGGAAAGAGAAGAACAAAACCCAGGAGTGGGGAAGTTGAGGGTTGAGGTGGGGGTATTGGAAAATTTTAAATTATTTGTTTTCTTTTTAAAAAGTGGTTTGGGTTTCAGTTTGGAGATCTCTTAACAGCTTTCATTCTCTACTTTAGAATTTGTTGAGGGAAGAGGTAGACTGTTTAAACAAAGAATATGCTATTAAGATAGACTTAAACTTAGTCACTGTAATTTGTATAGCTATTATTTTCTTCTTGATCATCTTCTCTTCCATGCCCCTTCCTTACAAAAACAATTTTTGAACATATATTTGATGGAGAAATACACTTTAAAATTCAGTGTTAGAATTATCAACTATACATTTTCTTTGCTAACACTTATCTATGCTCCATTACAAAAAAAAATTTTTTTTGTTCAGATAATATGTTAGGATTATTTCATTGTTAAAAATATCCTAGAGTTAGTTGCACATTTCAGGATGTGAAGGGAAAAAAAATGTTATTTTATCATCATTTAATAAATGTTATGGTAAGATGCTTTTAGATCTGCAGTCTTACAGCAAGATAATACACATGTTGAATATAAAACTTATTTTTTTAATAAAATGAGCTTAATAGAAAATTTGCAAAATCGATTCATTTGACCTCTTTAAAAAATACATCGCACATACTATCCAAATGTAAGTATGTACTGTAAATATAAAAATTAGTACTATAGAATATCTTTTTATCTTAATTCAAGGAAAAATCTTTTAACTATATAATTAACATATCACATTTATTCCTTGATGAGGCAAAATCTTTCTTAACCCTTGATTCAACTTTGCCTGGTAGCAGTCAGGATTTTTTGGTTTTGTTTTTACAATAAAAATATGTATATTAAATAGATTGACGATTACCAAAATAGTAAAGGTACAAAACTGAATACTTTGCAGTTTTTTCTTAACTTTTCCAAGTGCTATACAAAATTCTTTTTCAAGAAATGTTTTAAATTAATTTTGTTTTGAGTGTGTTCATTGTAATTTGCTTTGAACTACTACTAGGAAACATTATGAGGTATCTCAAAACTGTATTTGAAAATCATTTGAATGTCCAGATAGACACAGGATCAACTGAAGAATTGTGTTTACATTTATACAACTTTTTTGTTAAAACCTGGCATTACACATCAAGTTAATTTTGATGTGTCTATATCTAAAATTTGTTGACCAGTATTTCTTTAAAAGGTTCTGAAAGTTTGTTACTAGATACTTGAAACAGCATGATTCAATTATACGAAGTATCCGATGTCTAATTAGATAATGGTTTCCTTGGTGGGTAGAATAACTGATTAATAATTCTTAGAAGAGTTTTAAATTACTTAACATGAAAAATGTATGCATCTCAAGTAAGCATTTGCGTAGCAGTTTAGAAACAGTGGTGACATTATAATATTGTTTTCCCTGCTGTTGATATGTATGTTTAAGAAAACTGAAAAGCAAAATAGCATTGTTTCCAGTTAATTCATGTGAATCTTTGTTTTTATTTTAATTTTCAAAGTCACCATTTTTATAAAAATTTAACTTTTATCCAATTGAAGATGAAAAAGAATATTTAATTCTTAATTATATGTTTTTTAAATCACCATCAAAACACGCTTTCTCTTTCTCTCTCCTTCCCTCCCCTCTCCCTCTTCCCCCTCTTCCTTCACTATTTTTTGTATTATATAACTGACCTCATGGTCACTTTTTAAAAAATTATCGACTTCATTACAACCTGCTTAAATGCACCATTTGCTTATGGTTAGTACTGATTTCTGGACATTTTCAGCCTACCTGTTGTGACAGGCATTTTGAGAAACTTAACAAGTCCTCAGAATGCTTGTACTAATTCAGTCTATTCACATTGTTATCAGAATTCTTGTACTAATTCAGTCTATTCACATTGTTATGAGATCTTGTAAGTTTTGAAAATGCCAATTATTTTACAACTTAGACAAGTAGTTTGTGTTCATCATTGTCATTGTAGGGTAAACTAACCAAAGGCCCAGTGAAATTACATTTATTACTTTTTGGGAGACTACTTAATTTGGAAGGACACATGATTCAATGGAAAGGACACTGGATTTGGAATTTCAGTTCAGGTCAGAGTCTCATATATGCTCTTGCTTACCTGTGTAAGCTTGAGAAAATGCTTGATTTTTCTAGGACTCTATCATCTATAAAATTCAGGATTAGATTAGATTAGATGGATTTCTAAAATGTATTCCAGCTCCAAATCTATGGTTCTGTAATACTCTTGAAAACCTGGGAACTATTTCCACTGTAGCTTTTGTCTCCAGGTGTCTATTTACAGTTGATCAGTATGGATATGCTTCAATTCTTTCAGAAGTGTGTCAATTCATTGGACATAGCTTTTTAAAGGTGCTACTGGATTGTTGTAAGTAGTCTGTCTTGAAACTGGAATTAAGTCTGCCTTTTCTGCTTTACTACTATTACTGTCAAAGTTTAAGGGGTTGGGCAGGATATAAAATATATTACCCAGTTACTAAACCATTAATGCACATTTCCAAAATTATAAAAGCTAGTCCTCAGTCACACATGTTGCTCAGCCTATCCTGAAAACTGTCCTAATTTAGCGCTTGCCAGAATTTATTGTCTCCTTACATAATTTTTGAGAACCTAAGGATCATCATATTGAGGCAATGAAGTAAGATTTAAAAGTAGAATAGGAACATAGGCATTTATAAGAATTAAACTTAGTTGATAAACCGTTACACTAATAATGGTAGTGATTTAGTTGTTCGCTGTAGCTTTCTGGCATCCAGATTGCAAAACTTTATCGTCTATTTTTCAGAAACTTCATAATTTTTCTTGACTGCTTTAGAAAGCACTTTAATTGTAGAATTATCTTGATTTATTTTACAGTACAAATATTCTTTAGTGGAGTCTTCCTTAATTTTACTTGTAGATACCACTTTTTAGAATGTAATCACATTTTCAGTTAATATTTTCAGTCTCATAGAGACAAGGAATGGGTGAATTGAGGGCTCAAACTGCCAGGGAGTTGACCTCAATCTCTATACACCTGAGCCAAGAGAGTAGTGAATGGCTCTTCTTTCTTATAGCTGACACGCTGTATTTTCTACAGGAAAGTGATTTGAAACAAACTAACTAGGTCTTTCTTATAAGATTAATATCCCTAGCTATTACTACTACCACCTTTTGCCAATCACAAAATTGTAGGCTTAGAAACATGCCCACAAGCTCTAGCCCAATCCCTTATTTTTGCAAATAAGGAAACTGAATCAGAGGCAGAGTGACTTGCTCCCAACTTCACATCTGATTAGTGGCAGTTTCAGGGCTAGATTTTAGATCTGCCTCTACTCTTCATTTTATCACTGTTTTTCATTTACTCTTATTGGTTGTTACAGTTTTAGGATATATTCATTCAAAGTACTGAGTTCCATTTCTGTGTAACACTGTGAAATCAAGATATGTATTTATGACACATTCCAAAGTATCTATAGTGCTTTCCTGACAGCAACCCTAAAGATACATAATTCCTCTTCCATCCTGGACTTTTATAATTTGGTAAATATTAAAAAAGTACACAATTAGAATTCAAGGCAATCTATGGAAAGATCCAAGTAAATAGCATAGGTGGAAAATGCAAACAAATGATGAAAGGATCATTTTTCAAGGAATGATCAAGGAAGGCTTTGTGAAAGTACTGGCATTTGATCTAGACATTGAATGATAGATAGGATTTCAATAGTTGTTGGTAGGTAAGGAGGTTATACTAGGTGAAGGGAATGGTATGGGTACAAGCATGTTCCAAGTTTGACTGATTTGGCTGGAGCAGAAAGTTAATAAGATAGGAGGGCTGATAGAGTGCTTACCAAGTACCATGCCTACTGTTAATTGATGGGGACAGAAATAAATAAAAGTTCAGGGATATGGTAAAGAAAAGACCAGGAAGTTGAATGGATCATTGATTCAAAATGAGATAATGTTTCAAGGTTCACCTATCAGACCAGGAACACAGGAATGTAGTCTCAGGAGTTTTGGGGGAGATCAGAAAAGGTGAGGAATGAGGCAAAAGAAAAATAAAGATTGTTAAGGGCCTTGAAAGTGTAATGTAGTGTTTTATCTGAATAAATTAACTTGGGGGCATAAATATTTTACTTTTAATCCTTTGTCCTGACACTAATTCCTTAGTTTAATAATGAGTTTTCTAATAGTTTTCTTTTGCAAACAACTAAATGTCCTTTCATAG
Source organism: Myrmecobius fasciatus (assembly GCA_023553655.1). Classification (NCBI taxonomy): domain Eukaryota; kingdom Metazoa; phylum Chordata; class Mammalia; order Dasyuromorphia; family Myrmecobiidae; genus Myrmecobius; species Myrmecobius fasciatus. The sequence goes on along the minus strand of JAJPUD010000392.1, from coordinate 467,765 downwards.
TTAAGATTATGAAGTAATCTAATGGTCCTTTACATGTAATGAGCAGATGGTTTTATTTATTTTCTATGGTACAGTAAATAGATTGTTGTTCTAAATAGCTCCTTAAGGTACGAGGGAGATAGGTCTTGTTTATTTTATAAGTAACCAGGTCACATGTAAGATAATAGATGAATGGTGAGTATCCTTATAGATTAGCCACACAAATATATCAATTAATTTAAAGAATTCATCTAACTGATGTCCCCATCCTCTCTCACGCCTAATTTAATTAACTTTTTCTTTATCTGTTCCCTCCAAATGTATTTTGTTACAATATTACCTGGATTGTGAAAAAAAGGTAAATTCACAGCAAATGATGAAGAAATAATGAAAATTAATAGAAACTTTTGTCCAATTGTATGCTAATATAACTTGACATTTACACGAATGTTTACAAAAATTTAAATTACCCAGATTACTAGAAAAAGAGAAATTAGCCCAAAGAAAAAATTAAGCCATAAAATTGTTCCTAGAAAGAAAAGTACTAGGAATAAAATGGATTTCTAGGGAAAGTGGTAAATTTCATTAAATATTTAAAGAGAAATTATGATATTAAATGTAATCTTTTAAAAGCATGAAAATAAGAGGTTTTGTTTCTTTTAACCAAATTATTTATATGACCTGAATGTGGTCTTGATATCTAAATCAGTAAAAAAAAAAAAACAAAATTATAGTCTGATATGCCTATAGAATGACATGAAAAATTTAAGTATAAGCAAGGAGCCTACAACATCCTGTCACAAAGAATATACACTATGACTAGGTTGGATTTATACCAAGAAAACAGGATTATTAGAATATTAGAAAAACTATTAACGTAAGAGACCATTTTGCAAGAACAATAAAAGTATATACATTAATAGATGGGGGGGCTTTTGATAAAATAGAAAACCCATTTCTAACTGAAAACACTAGAAAATAGAAAAAGTGAATCTCTTATATGTGTAACATAACAAAAACCAAAAATATATGTAATGGAATAGAGTCCTTTTCAATAATAGCAAGAATAAATTAAGAATTACATGGTAATTTTTGTTTGAAATCATACTAGATCTAGCAATAAAACAAAAAAAATTAAGGGATCAACTATAATCAAAGAAGGAACAAAACTCACTTTTTGCACATTAATATGGTAATATACTTACAACAACAAAAATATAATGCCAGCAGAAAGATAAAATAAGATCTCATTTAAAATTATTACAAATTGTAACTATTCTGAGTCTGCCTACTAAGATACACAGAGAACTATAGGAATAGAACTACAAAACACTGAATATGTAGAACTAAGTAAGTTGGGGAGTATTAGTAACAAATCAATAGACTGAACTTGTGTAATCAAAGTAATTCTACATACGTTAGCAGGGATATCTATCAAAACTACTAAAATATTTTTTTTATTGTATTTACCAGAAAACAACCAAGTTCATCTGGAGGAACAAAAGATCAAAATTCTCATGGGTAATAATGGGGGGGAAATGGGAAGAAAGGGAGCCTAAGCAAAAAAGGATCTCAAACTATAATAAAGAGTAATAATCATCAAAATATTTCAGCTCTGGTTAGAAGGCATGGAGGTCAATCAGAACAGAAAAGGAAACAGGCAAAAAAGCTTGGTAATATATTGTTTGATAAACCCCAAATCAAACTGGAATAAGGAATTAATTAAATTAATCCTATCAATAATAATAATAATAAACTTGGAAAACTGCTCGGTCTGGTAGAAATTAAGTTTAGACTGGCAGTAATCATGGCATATGCCAAAGTACACTCCAAAATTGGATACCTGACCTCGATTATATCATAAACAAATGAGAACAAGGAAGAAAATTCCCTTTCAAATCTATGGATTTGAAAATGAATTCATTGTTATGGAATATCATTGCTCGGTAAGAAATGACCAGCAGGACGATTTCAGAGAGGCCTGGAGAGACTTGCATGAGCTGATGCTCAGTGAAGTGAGCAGAACTAGGAGATCATTATTCACGGCAACAACAATACTATATGAGGATCAGTTTTAATGAACATGACTCTCTTCAACAATGAAATGCTTCAAACCAGTTCCAATTGTTCGGTGAAGAGAGCCATATACACCCAGAGAGAGGGATGTGAAATGTGGACCACAACATAACATTTTCATGTTCTCTATTGAGGTTTGCTTGCATTGTATTTCCTTTATCAGATTATTCTTTCTCGTAGATATGATTTCTCCTGCACAAAAAAATGATGCAATAACTATACCTATATTCGATTTCTTAAGTATTCTAACATAATTATCATGTAGTGGATATCCTGCCATCTAGGGGAGGGGTGGGGAGTAGGGGGAAAAATGTGTAACAGAAAGCTTTGTAAGGGTTAATGTTTAGGAATTACCCATACATACGTTTTGCAAATAAAAAGTATTAATAAAAAAAGAGAAAATGAATTCATGACTAAGCCAGAAAGAGGATCATAGGAGGAAAAATGGACGATTTTGATTACATAAACAAATTGAATATAGTTAGGATTAGAAGAGAAAGTTAAGTGGGAAAATATCTTTGCAACAAGTTTCTCTGATAAAGATCTCATTTCCAAGATACATAAGTAACATTCAAATTTTCAGTGTAAGCACTTATATCTTGTAAATCAACGGATGCTATAAATCAGGACATGATTTATAATTTTGTTGATTGTCTAGCCTTTAAGTGATAAAGAAAATGTTGATAAGGCAACCTGTATGATTTTTTCTTTCTGGATAGCAGGTTATTCAAAGTTTACCAGCGCACCCCTGGAGGGACAATATGTGCAAAGACATAGAGACAAGAAATGGAATGTTATATACAGGGAATAAAATGCCAGTATAGCTTCAACTAAAAAATATATTTAAAATCAGTTTGGAGGCTCTGGTCAAGGTTTTCATATTATTTCTCTACTTCATATTTTGCAAGAGCTGTTGGTATATAATTGGCTAATCTTGCTTCAGGAGAAATGGAACATGTTTAGCTCCTCTCACTAGATTTGTTAGGGAATATGAGATCTGGATCCTGCCTATTTTGTCACATTTTGCTTGTCAGTTTCTCTTGCATGTTTTTCTTTGTTACAATGGAAGATTCAGTGGCATAGGGATAGTACATTGGGAAATGACTAGAATAAAAAACAACTTCTTAACTTCTTAAACTTCTTAACACTTCTTAAAAATGTTGGTGCTTAAGCTATTAATAATCTTCATGGTTGTCTGCTTATAATCATCATGAACTTTTCATGAAGAAATAGATCATCAAAATTCCATGAAAATTATGTTGTCTTTTAATTGTGTATTCAAAGAAAACTTCTTTAATTCCTTTATTCACATCCTCAAGGAAAACCTTTGGGTATACATTTATTTTTCTTTTCCATTTATTTTTTCTTTTCTTTTTTATTAACTTTAAACAAATGCAAAATGAGAAAAAAAATGTAACATTGCCATGTGAACATGAGAGGATTCAATATAAAACAATAAATTTCCATTTCAAGAAGACCTATATAAATACTACACATTATTTTCTAAATTACCCAACTTTGCTTCCTTGTATGTTTTCTTTTGTTTTCTTCTGTGCACCTACCCTTTCATTTAATTGTGGGTTTTTAAAATTTTTTCTAATTTCATCTATATCAGAAATATTAACATAAATAAAGACAGTATTTCTAATAGTGTTTCAATTTGACAAATAGACAAAGATCATACATTGAGATTTCCAACAATGTTTCTGGCTAATCTAAGAACTGTGTAATTTTTAACTTTTTTTTTCTTTTTTTTTTTGCTGAATAAGGTTCCACCATACATACTCATTTTAGAAACAAAAGGAGGCCAGGTAGACCTGAATAATACTTACTAGCTTTTTTTCTATTCCAAGAATCATAGTAGTCCCTCCAACAGGAAGCCCTTTGTGACCAATTTTGGAAATGAGCCTCTGCATAGAGATAGACTGTTCTCAGATATCATAATCCCTTACTGTGTCTGTAATTGAACCTTGTCACTTTCTGAATTGTGCTTTATGGTCTAGCCTTCCAGCAGTCTTGACACTAGGAAGATATCATAGTAGGACTAAAATATTCTAAAACAAATAAACTGTGATCTTTTCTTTAAAAGAAAAATCTTATATAGATTTCTTTGTCTCCCCAGTGAAATTATAAACCCCTTAAGGGCAAAGGACTTTTAAACTTCTGGTTCCTTCCCAAGACCCAAGGATGTTTCACATAAAAAGCAATCAATAAATGCTTATTCCTTATAATATGAAATAAAAGGAGTCAAATTAGCCTTTTCCATGTATATCAAATGCTCTAATAACTCCTTTTACTCTGCCCTTTGGTTCTCCTTTTCTATTATAAACTAACTCATCCCCCAAATCCTTGAACTTGTCTTTCAACTTTGTTTCTACATCTTTCATCACTTGTCTTTTCCCCTAATGTCGTTACATATTTTTGCAACTTTCTCCAATCAAGGTTGCTTCTTTACTTGTTCTGACTTTCAATTTTAGAAAAAGGGACCAATGACTCCTTCTCTTAATTGCTGCTCCCAAGTTGTTGTTCTATCACTCAACAAAAATGTATTAAATGCTTACAATGTATATGCTAAGCAACAGGGCTACAAAATGAAAAGTAAAACCTCTCCACTTTTAAGGCTATTTTTACATTTTTCTACTAATCTCTAGAACTCTTTCCTCAATGCCTCGTACACCTGACTTTTCCCAGTGTAGTCTTAGTATAGAATATAAACTTCTTCAGAGCAGGAAACGTCTCAGCTTTTCTGCTTTTCTTAATGCCTAGAACATAATAGGTATTTAATAAATGCTTGTTGATAAATTGATTCTCAGCAGCCTCAATTATCATATTACTGACAGTTTTCCATTAATATTTTATTTTTCCCCAATCCAAATTCTGCCCTTCCCTTCCTTTGATATGTGCAGTCATGTCATTTCCATATTAATCATTTTGTGAAAGAAAACAAAAAAGAAGGAAAGTAAAAATAGTATGCTTTGGTCTGTATTACGATGCTATCAGTTTTTCTTGGGAGGCAGATAGCATTTTTTTATCATGAGTTCTTTGCGATTATTTTAGGTTATTGTGTTGCTATTGAGTATTGAGTAGCTAAATCACTTACAGTTGTTCACTATACAATATTGCTGTTGCTTGGACAATACTTTCCTGGTTCTGCTCACTTCATTCTGCATCAGTTCATCTAAGTCTTTGCAGGTTTTTCTGTAATCATTCAGGTTGTCATTTCTTATAGCTTAATAGTATTCCATTATATTCAAATACCACAACTTGTTTAGACATTTCTCAGTTAATGGACATCCCTTCAATTTTCAATGCTTTACCATCACACACAAAAAAACTGCCATAAATATTTTTATACAAATAGGCTATTTCCTGCTTTACAAAAGCAATCTCTGACTTACATGAACTGATGCTAAGTAAAATGAGTAGAATTGGGAGATCATAGTACATGGCAACAACAAGATTATATGATGATCAATTCTGATGGACATGGCTCTTTTCAACAATAAAGTTATTGAGGCCAGTTCCCATGATCTTGTGATGAAGAGAGCCATCTACAGTCAGAGAGAAGACTGTAGGGACTGAATGGATCACAACATAGCATTTTCACTCTATTTGTTGTGGTTGTTTGCATTTTTTCTTTCTTATTTTTTTTTCTTTTTGAACTGATTTTTCTTGTGCAATAAGATAATTGTATGAATATATACATATATTGGATTTAACATATATTTTTTAACATATTTAACATTTTTTGTATTACTTGCCATCTGGGGAGAGGTGAGGGGAAGGGAGGAAAATTTGGAGCACCAGGTTTTGCAAGGGACAATGTTGAAAAATTATCCATGCATATGCTTTGAAAAATAAAAAGCTTTAATTAAAAAAAATCTCTTTGGGATATAGATCTAGTAGTAGTATTGCAAAATTAAAGGATATGTATAGTTTTATAAGCTTTTGGATATAGTTCCAAATTGCTCTCTAGAATGGTTAAATTAGTTCATAATTCCACCAATACTTCACTAGTTTTCCCACATACCCTACAAACATTTCTCATATTCCTCTTCTGTCATATTAACCAATCTGATAAGTATGAGATATATTATTCTGACTTGTTTTAATTTTTATTTCTCTAATCAATAGTGATTTAGATGATTTTTTTATATGACTAGAGATAGCTTTGAGTTTTATCATTTGAAAACTTTCTGGGTTATATCCTTTGATCATTTATCAATTAGGGAATGACTTGAATTCTTATCAGTTTGATGCAGTCCTCTATATATTTTAGAAATGAAGCCTTTATCAGAGATACTTGCTATAAAAACATTCCTTCAGTTTTCTGTATTCCTTTTAATATTGATTGTGTTGATTTTATTTATGCAGAGATTTTTATTTAATATAATCAAAATTGATTTTATATATTACAATGCTCTCTATTTATTTTTTTGGTTTTAATTTTTTCACTTTCCATAATCTAATAGTAAACTATTCCATGCTCCCCTAATTTACTAATGATGTCACCCTTTATGTGTAAATCGCATACCCATTTTGACCTTATCTTGGTATATAGCGTGAGATGTTAATCCATACCTAGTTTTTTTCATACAGTTTCTAGTTTCTCCAAAAGTTTTTGGTCAAGTAGTGAGTTTTTATCCGAAAAGCTTGGAGCTTTGGGTTATCAAACATTAAATTATTCTGATCATTCACTACAATATATTGTGTACCTAATCTGTTCCCCTGGCCTATCACTTTATTTCTTAGTCAAACCAGCTTTTTTTTTTTTTTGATAATTTCTACTTTATAATACAATTTGAGTATTGGCAAAGCTAAGCCAATTTCCTCCACACTTTCTCCCTCTTTAATTTCCTTGATATTCTTGATCTTTTGTTTTTCTAAATGAACTTTATTATTTTTTCTAACTCTATAAAATAATTTTTTGGTAGTTTGAATGGTATGGCACTAAATACATAGAAGAATTTATATAGAATGGTAATTTTTATTATCTTGTCTCAGTCAATCCATGAGCAATTACTGTTTGTTCAATTGTTTAAATCTGACTTTATTTGTGTGGAAAAGTTTTTTGTGATTGTGTTCATATAGTTCTGAGTTTGTCTTGACAAGGAGACTCCTAAGTATTTTATATGGTTTACAGTTATTTAAATGGAAGTTCTCTTTCTAACTTACTGATGGATATTGTTGGTAATATAAATGCTGATGATTTGTGTAGGTTTATTTTATATCCTGAACTTTGCCAAAATTGTTAATTATTCCAACTAGTTTTTTTAGTTAATTCTCTAAGAATACCATCATATCATATGTAAAGAGTGACAGTTTTGTTTCCACATTGTCTATTTTAATTTCTTTAGTTCCTTTTTCTTCTCTTGTTGCTATAGCTAACATTTCTAATACAATATTGGACAACAGTGATGATAATGAATATCCTTGCTTTATACTGATCTTATTGGGAAGGCTTCTATCTTTTTCCATTTGCAAATAATACTTGCTAATGGTTTTAGATAGATACTACTTAACATTTTTAAACATATATTTATTTATTGTGAGGCAGTGAGATTAAGTGACATGCCCAGAGTCACATAGCTAGTAAATATTAAGTGTTTGAAGCCAAATTTGAACTCAGGTCCTCCTCACGTTAGGGCCAGTGCTCTATCCATTGTACCATCTAGTTGCCCCTACTACTTATTATTTTAAGAAAAGCTCCATTTATTCACTACGCTCTCTAGTATTTTTTAGTAGTAGTGGTAGTAGTAGTTGTTGTTCCTTGATAATTTCTTTAAATATAATGTACAGGTTCATTTTTTATCATTGTTTTCAGGTCCAATAATTTTTAAATTATCTCTCCTCAATTTATTTTCCAGGTTAATTGTTTTTTTAATCAGATATTTTTGATTTTTTCTATTATTTCATTCTTTTGATTTTAATTGATTGATTCTTGATGTCTCATAGATTCATTAGATTCATTAGTTTCTAATTGCCCAATTCTTATTTTTAAGAATTGATTTTCTTCAATCTGTCTTGGTACTTTCTTTTCCATTTTGCCAATTCTATTTTTTAAGAAGTTGTTTTCTTCTGTCAAATTTTTTCCATCTTTTGCCTTTTTTCCCCCACAACCAATCTGTTGACTTTTTTTTCATAATTCTCTTGTATCACTCTCATTTTTTCCTTAATTTTGCTCATATCTGTCTTATTTAATTTTTAAAATTCTTTTGATCTTTTCCAGGATTTCTTTTGGGGTCTGAAACCAATTCACATTTTCCTTTGAGCCTTACATGTAGTCATTGCAATATTGTTGTTCTTTCCTAAGTTTGTTTTGTTCTTCTCTGTCACCATTGTAACTTTTTATGATCAGGTCATGGGGTTTTAAATTTTGTTTTTTGATCATTTTTATAGCCTATTATGTGACTTTTAAAGATGGTTTCTGATCCTAGCATCAAGGGAGTACTATCTCAAGCTTCTTATGCTAGGATCTTGGAATATGGCTACTGGCCTGCTATATTGAGGCTTCAAGGCCTCACAACTGGCCTACACATAGGCTTTGGGTATCTTGCTGGCTCTCTGGGATATGGCCTGGCCCTGGTTTATTTGGACATCAGCTGCACTGGATTGAACTCTCCTTTTACCTAAATCAAACACACCTTTACTGCCAACTTTCTTCGTTGTCTGGGAATGATAAATTGCTTCGAATCATCTTTTTGCTAGTTCTGCTATCTTAGAATTCATTTTGAAGCATTATTTTATAATTGTTTCTAGGTGAGTTTGGAAGAATTCAGGTAAGTTTTCTAGCTTATTCTGCTATCTTAACTCTATGTATTTTTGTACACTATTGATAATATTAATACTTTGGTCTTCCAGATCTTTAACCAGGTTCATTCCAATGACTTTCTTTTCCATTCCACTTTAGTAATTTTTTACCATACCATTGTATAACTTGCAGATGAAAAATATATTTCTCTGTTCCTATAGATAACTCTCATCCCAACTATATAAGCATCAACACTAACCAATCATTCCTTGTGATGACAGAAGTATTAGAGGGACAATTAGTTTTTCCCTTAAGTATCTCTGTTAATCAATGACTATATGTAGGGCACTATACAGATCTCTTTTCTATATCTGCCCAAATTCTGAGTTATCTCCCTTCCTGGTAAAATGACTGTGACCTTTAGGACTATAATTTTAGGGAGTAGGAACCTGAAGACACTTCAAGGAATACAAAGATAACAAAGACAAAAGCACTATTAAAACACTATAAAGCACATATCAGCTGTTCTAAACCAGACATTTCTTTCTATTTGAAATCATATACTAAAAGCGTTCAGAGCCTTGTTTACATAATGACTTTGGGAGAATTCCTTTGTCTATCTTAGTTTCTGGAAGAATAGGTTCAGCCCAACAGCTGAGGCATAAGCTTTCTATTTTAAATTTCCTACATTGGACTATCTTGGCATTTCTGAGATGGGTCCCAGCAGATGTATGAGAGGAAGCTATAGAGGGTAACCCATAAAACTGTTTTTCTTACTGTTTCTTATAAATAACTCACCACTTTCATTGTCTGTGCCTTCCTATTGGGTGCAAAGAATATATGAGAGTGCATTCTCTTTGACTCCCTAATTTCCTTCAAGACTTAGCTCAACAGAGCCAGGAGATCATTGCACACCACCACAACAAGATTATATGAAGATCAATTCTGATGGATGTGGCTCTTTTCAACAATGAGATGATTGAGGGAAGTGCCAATGATCTTGTGATGAAGAGAGCCATCTAGAGAAAGGATTCTTATAATCTCTTTGGGATGCAGGCTCAGTAGAGACACTACTGGAACAAAAGGTATGCACAGTTTGATAGCCCTTTGGGCATAGTTCCAAATTGTTCTCCAGAACAGATGAATCAGTTCACGATGTGAACTGAATACTAACAACAAATGTGTTAGTGTCCCAATTTTCCCACATCCCCTTCAACATTTATCATCATCTTTTCCTATCATCTTAGCCAATCTGACAGGTGTGTAGTGGTACCTCAGAGTTGTCTTAATTTGCATTTCTCTGATCAGTAGTGATTTAGAGCATTTTTCATATAACTAGAAATGGTTTTAATTTCTTCATCTGAAAATTGTCTGTTCATATCCTTTGACCATTTATCAGCTAGAGAATGCCTTGTATTCTTATAAATTTGAGTCAACTCTCTCTATATTTTAGAAATGAGGCCTTTATCAGAATCCTTGAGTATAAAGATTTTTTTTTCACTTTTCTGCTTCCCTTCTAATCTTGTCTGCATTGGTTTTGTTTGTACAAAACCTTTTTAATTTAATATAATCAAAATTATCCATTTTGCACAACTATCCGTCTAGGTTGACACTGAGCCATTGTAAAAAGGTAGGACAAAGCAGAGTCTATGACTCTACAGGGGAAAAAAAATGTAAGCTACCTTGAATCAATGTAAACAGCAAAATCTATAGGAAAACTTGCACATGACTCTGAGCTATCATGACACTATATCTTATTTGTTTTATTTCTATATAATACCTGACTTAGCCTGGCATTAGTGTGGGATCCTGGGCAAGCCACTTAATCCTTATTGCCTTTAAAAAAAGAAAGAGAAAGAAGAGGAAGAAGCTATTATGTTCAGTGGATAGAGCATTGGGCCTAGAAACCTAAGTTCAAATGTGACCTCAGAAACATATTATTTGTGTGACCATGGGCAAATCATTTAATTTCTGTTTTTCTTAATCTACTAGAGAAGAATATGGCAAACTACTCAGGTTTCTCTTCCTATGAACATAATGGTTCATGTAGTCTTGAAGAGTTGGACATGACTGACAAATGACAAAAAAGTGCTTAATAAATTCTTGCTTTCTTTCTTTGTCCTTTTTTTCTCCTTTTCTTCTTCCCTCCTTTCTCCTCTCAAAAAAGGGATATGCCATCTTATAATTTGAATAATTAGGATAGAATGATTGGCTTATATTGACAAATAGTTTGCCTCCAACTAAGTGTTAATAATTGCTATGTAGGTTTAATGATTCAATTTACTCCAAATTGACCAGACTTTATTATTTAGCTCACACCTCTCCATTTCATTCCACAACTTGGGACAACACAAACAACTTTGTCACAGGCTTCACTAAAATCCAGAAAATCACCTATAGCATTTTTCTTTTCTACCAGGTCAGTAATTTTATTGAAAAAGTGAATGAGTTTAGTCTGTCATGACTTCTTGATAAAACTGAGAATTCTTTGTGATTGACACTTCCTTTTCTAGATAATTAGAAATCTCTTTAATAAGATGTTCTAGAACTTCTTTTTGAGACATTAAAATAAAACTCTGTGATCCATTTTGTGAAAACTCCATTTTTTTTGAAAGTTGGGAAACTTACTGTTCTCCAAATCTGTAATCCCTTTCCCCCTCATTTTTTAATCTTTCAAAGCTCACCGATGATCCAACAATAAGATATTAGTTCTTTCATTAATCTAGGATATAGTTTATCTAGGCCTAATGATCTAAACTCATCCGGGTAATCTCTTACTATCTTCCTATCTATTTTAAGTTCATCTCCCTATTAGCCATTTTTATTCAGTCCTTTACTGTCCAAAGATTCTTCTTTTTTTATTATTAAAACTTTTTATTTGCAAAACATATGTATGGGTAATTCTTCAACATTAACCCTTACAAAGCTTTCTCTTACAAATTTTTCCCCCCTACTCCTCACCCCTCCCCTAGATGGCAGGATATCCACTACATGTTAATTATGTTAAAATGCTTGACAAATTGAATATATGTATACATATTTCCACACATCATTTTTGCGCAAGAAAAATTGTATCTACAAGAAAGAAAAATCAGAGAAAGGAAACACAATGAAAGCAAACATCAATAGAGAGCATGAAAATGTTATGTTGTGGTCCACATTTTGCATCCCTCTCTCTGGGTGTTTATGTCTTTCTTCACTGAACAATTGGAAGTGGTTTGAAACATTTCATTGTTGAAGAGAGCGATGTCCATCAGAATAGATCATCATATAGTATTGTTGTTGCCATGTATAATGATCTCCTGGTTCTGCTCATTTCACTCAGCATCAGTTCATGTAAGTCTTTCCAGACCTATCTGAAATTGTCCTGCTGGTCATTTCTCACAGAACAATAATATTCCATAATATTCATATACCATAATTTATTCAGCCACTCTCCAATTGATGGGCATCCATTCAGTTTCCAGTTTCTAGCCACTACAAAAAGGGCTGCCACAAACATTCTTGCACATGTGGGTCCCTTTCCCTCCTCTAAGATCTCTTTGGGATATAGGCCCAATAGAAACACTGCTGGGTCAAAAGGTATACTCAGTTTGATAACTTTTTGAGCATAGCTCCAAATTGCTCTCCAGAATGGCTGGATCCATTCACAGTTCCACCAACAATGTATCAGTGTCCCAGCCTTCCCACATCCCCTCCAACATTCATCATTAACTTTTCCTGTCATTTTAGCCAATCTGACAGGTGTGTAGTGGTACCTCAGGGTTGTCTTAATTTGCATTTCTCTGATCAATAGTGATTTGGAGCACCTTTTCATATGACTACAAATAGTTTTAATTTCATCATCTGAAAATTGTCTGTTCATATCCTTTGACCATTTATCAAATGGAGAATGGCTTGAATTCTTATAAATATGAGACAATTCTCTATATATTTTAGAGATGAGACCTTTATCAGAACCCTTAAATGTAAAGATGATTTCCCAATTTATTGCTTCCCTCCTAATCTTGACTGCATTGATTTTGTTTGTACAAAAACTTTTTAACTTAATATAGTCAAAATTATCTATCTGGTGTTCAATTAAGAGTTCCAGTGTAACGACCAGCGTTACAATTAAGCTAAAGGGTAGGATAAACTTTACCTCTAATAGGTCCTTGGAACGTCTCCGGCTCCCAGCCTCCACTGGGAGAAACTTCACAGTCACCACAGGACACAGGGATATGCTTATCTTACTTTATTATGTGTTACACCTACATAGTCTATAAAGCTGTGCTAATAGTAATCCCCTCTCTATGGGGGCAGTCTCCTTTTATACCCTTCTCGTCCTTCCCTGCCCATGCCACAGCGAACCAATCGTGTCCCACCCCAAAGGTCTCCGGTCTGAGCTGGCCTGCTCTGATAGGGCGCCGGCCCGCAAGCCATGTGCAGGTGCCTGCAGATCACATGCAATATGCAAAACATCTACCACGTGACTTAGGCTCTATGGTCCTCCGTCCTGTGGTGTTTTGCTGTATCAGCATTGCCATATCAGCTGTGTAATGCCACACCTGTGCTCAGCCATTCGGCCCCCAGATGGTCATGTGCGTTTCCTGCTGGCTACAGGCACCTGGGCATTACATTCCAGTTCTTCTTTGGACATAAATTTAATTCCATTTCCACAGGTCTGAGAGATAAACTATAGATAAACTATACTACGTTCCTCTGATTTATTTATAATATCACTCTTTATATCTAGATCATGAACTCATTTAGATCTTATCTTGGTATGTGGTGTTAGATCAAGCCCTAATTTCTTCCACACTAGTTTCCAATTTTCCCAGTAGTTTTTGTCAAATAGTGAGTACTTATTCCAGAAGCTGAGGTCTTTGGGTTTATCAAACACTAAATTGCTATAGTTATTGCCTAGTTTGTCCTGTGATTCTATCCTATGCCACTGATCAACTACTCCATTTCTTAGCCAGTACCAAATGGTTTTGATGACCGCTGCTTTATAATATAGTTTTAGATCTGGTACAGCAAGGCCACCATTATCAGCCCAAAGATCATTCTCCTTGGCACAGAGAACAAAAGCAAAAAATGAACTTTCTAATAAGTAGTCTTATCCTTTGATGTTGTGCTCTTTTTCTAATATAGCTCAAACTAAAACAAAAATAAACATTTTATTATCCTTAGCTTTTCTTGTTACCCTTAGTTCATGATGAATTTTAGCACTCCCAACACTATTATTTTTTTTCTGTTTTGATACTTTTTGATTTTTTTTAATCATGATCATGTCCAATAACACACACTCCCTCCTGACAGAACTTTCTAGTAATGAAGAAAAAAAATTAGACAAAACCAACTGGCAGTGACATCTTCTGACAATGTTCACAATATTTCATAACTATGATTCACTTCTACCAGATATGTTTCTACCATAGCTATAAATACTCCAGCTCTAAGGTAACCACAATAATTATATCTATGTCTGGAACTAACCATTCTTTTCCATTCTTGCTGACAGCTCCCCTCTTTCTGCCTCATAAACTGTATTACAATTCTGGAACCTTGATTAATTGTGAACATACTCAATCAATCAAGAATTTTTATATATATATATATTTATTAATACTTTTTATTTGCAAAACATATGTATGGGTAATTCCTAAACATTAACCCTTACAAAGCTTTCTGTTACAAATTTCCCCCCCCTACTCCCCACCCCTCCCCTAGATGGCAGGATATCCACTACATGATAATTATGTTAGAATACTTAAGAAATCGAATATAGGTATAGTTATTGCATCATTTTCTGTGCAGGAGAAATCATATCTACAAGAAAGAATAATCCAATAAAGGAAATACAATGCAAGCAAACCTCAACAGAGAACATGACAATGTTATGTTATGGTCCACATTTCACATCCCTCTCTCTGGGTGTATATGGCTCTCTTCACCAAACAATTGGAACTGGTAATCAAGAGAATTTATACAGAGTTTAAAAAGTCTTGGAATTTTTCACAGTAATTGTGCTTGTTTAGACTAAGGAAACTTGACCATGACCCAGGGATCATCTACTAATTATCAAATGAGTTTAGAAGAGAGGAAATTCAAGAAATTGGAGTAAAATAGAGTTCTAGTAAACTCTTTTGAAAGGGAACCTCTTAAAGAAAGACCTCATCCAGATCTCCTTTCACTCCCTACCCCATCTCATGCAGAGGAGGATCTTCCATCTTTAAAGAATCCAGAGGATACTGGAATTCCCATCTTCCTACTGGTGTCTTAGCATCACCTCCCACCTCCCAGGACAGTAATGGCTTCCATCTTCCCAATGGTATACCAGATACTTTACCTGTATCTCTTGGTGGCACTATCTGTATCATCCAGAGCTGGAAAAAAAAACTGGGTTGAGGACCTTATCAAAGAGACTATACATGCTTAAGAGGAACAGAAATTAGAGAAAAGATAGCATTCAGGAGCTGTGAGTAACTCTTTGGCACATATTCTCTAAGTTCGTGGTCACTTTCTCTTGGTTTACATAAGTGTTTGTGGGAGAAAAAGTCCTAGATTGGGAGGGAAGAATGACATATTTAGCTTAATCTACCACTTTAAAAATATCCCTTTTTAAAATCTTAAGACTAGTTGATTAAATTTGATTTTTTTTAATCAAAAGATTTCTTTCTTTTTTTGGGGGGGGGTATGAATTAAGTTGGTTTATTTATGGTTCTTTTTTTAATTATAGCCTTCTACTTTCCAAAATACATGCAAAGATAAATAACATTTACCCTTGCAAAACCTTGCGTTCCAATTCTCTCTTCCTTTCTCCTCACCTTCCTACCACCAGATCCTGGACAGCAAGCAATCCAATATAGGTTAAAGATGTGCAATCCTTCTAAACATACTAAATTTGATTCTTAATAATCTTTGGAAGGGGGAGGGAAAGAAGCACATCATTAGTAAGGGGCTTGAGCCAGTGGCTTCAGAGAATTACCCCTTACTCTTTGAGGAAAAATACTATAGAATCGAATCTCTTCTTACTGTTCTTCGGTGTTTTCTTATTATGTTCTTTCCAAGGAGTATGCCATCTTCACCACCTTCCCTTCAAGAGAATGATTTATACAATAACAACAGCATTGTAAAGGCATACAACTTTGAAACACAAGAACACTGATCAAGGGAATGATCAGTGATGGTTTTAGAAACCACTGTTAAAATGTATTGCCCATCTTCTAATGGAGATCAGAGTACAAGATGAGACTTTTTTTGGATATGACACATGTAGGAATTTTTTTTTGCTTGACTATATATATAGATACATATATATATATATATATATATATATACTTGTTTCAAGGTTTTTTTTTCCTATTTTTTCCCCCAATGACAGGAGAAAAAATAGATTTTTGTTCATTGAATAAAAATTCCAGCTCACTTCCTATATGCATCACTTTTTTTTTCTGATCTATTCAGTTGTGTGATTCCTCTTTTTTCTGAAGTCTATAGCAATTTGCACCCTTTTTATACCATCCATTTATTTATACACTCAACCACCAGTGCCATATCTTCAAGGTAAGGGGTGGAGAACCTTTTTTTCTACCAAGGGCCATTTGGATATTTATAGCATCATTCTTGGATCATACATATAAAAAATATCAAATTATAGAACTTAAGTAGTGGGATGTTACTATACTTAGTTTTCAGCCATTATTTCCTGTGGTTGCCTTAGCAACTAATTTCTTGGACTTTAGGATGTTCCCCACCTCTTGCCTGAATGCATTTGTATTATTTCTCCTATTAGATTGTACACCTCTTCAATGCATGGAGATGATCAGCTTTGTATTATGGGCAGGGCATATTGCCCCTCATATAACTAAATATGTGGAATAGTTATTAATTGAGTTAAATTGAATTAAAATGGTACTCACTCACAGTCTCTAAGGAGTTCATTGCTTTCATATTTCATAAAGTGCGCTCATATTTGAAACCTAAGATCCTCACTTTTAGATAGTTAAACCCATCAAAGGATCTTAAATGTTTACCTTAAAAAATGTAACACAAACATGTATTCATATAAAAAAAACAAACCAACCTCTTTTTTCTTTTTTTAAATAGTGTTTTATTCCCCTCCCTCCCCCCAATTGCATGTCAATTCAATTTCTAGCATTTTTACAAAATTTTTGAGTTCTAGTTTTTTCTTCCTACTTCCCTTCTCTCCACTCTTCCTAAAATGGTAAGCAATTTGATATAGGTAATGCATATGCTATCCTATAAAACACATTTCTATATGTCACAGTTGTGAAAGAAGAAACAGATCAAAAGAAAAAAAAACACTGAAGAATAAAGTAATCAAAGAAAGTATGCTATAATCAGCATTCAGAGGCCATCTGGATGTGGATAACAACATTTTCCTTTGTGAGTGTTTTGTCCTTGTCTTGGATCACTGTCTTGCTAAGAAGAGTCATTTATAGTTGATAATCATGCAGTGTTGCTGATACTATGTACAATATTTTTTTCTGGTTCTGTTCATTTCACTTTGCATCAGTTTATATAAGTCTTTCCAGGTTTTTTTGAGATCTGCTTATTCATAAATTTTTATTGTACAATAGTATTCCATTACATCCATATACCATAGCTTGTTCAGCCTTTCCCCAGTTGATGGACATCCCCTCAATTTCCAATAATTTGCTACCATGAAAAGGGCTGCTATAAATATTTTTGTGCATGTGGGCTCTTTTCCCATTTTATATATTCTCTTTGGGATACAGACCTAGTAGTGGTATTGCTGAGTCAAAAGATATGCAGTTTGGTTGCCCTTTGGACATAGTTCCAAATTGCTCTCCAGAATGGTTGGATTGATTCACAATTCCACAATTTGTGTCCCAATTTTCCCACTGATCTCCAATATTTATCATTTTCCTTTTTCTTTGTGTTATATTAGCCAATCTGTTAGGTATGAGTGGGTACTACAGAGTTGTTTAATTTACATTTCTCTAGTCACTTCTTCATATGCCTATAGATAGCTTTGATTTTTTCATTTGAAAACTGCCTGCTCAAAGCCTTTGATCATTTATCAATTGGGGGAAAACTCACCTTTTTAAAAAGTGTTACATTTAAAGTAAATTAGCTAAATTTTAATTATATTAACACATATAATTTAATTTAGCACATACTTTACTGGATCCATGATCTTATTGTGGGGGGCATATCATATTTTAAATGGCTTAAAAACAAACCTCACGGGGCAGTTAGGTGGCGCAGTGGATAGAGCAGCAGCCCTGAAGTCAGGAGAACCTGAGTTCAAATCTGGTCTCAGACACTTAACATTCCCTAGCTGTGTGACCCTGGGCAAGTCACTTAACCACACTTACCTCCCCAAAAAAAAAAAAAAAAAAAAAATTAAAAAAACACCCAAAAAACCCCAAAAACCTTATCTCACAAGATTTTAGTTTTTTATAGTGTCAACTATCTAATTAAATTCACTACTGAAAGTGAATTTAATTTCAAATTTTTCTAAGAGTAAATGACTATTAGTGAACTACTGAAAATATTATGTTTAATATGGATATGAAATAAAAACTCTAGCTGATGCAATTCCATATTGTCATTTATACTTCTCAAGCCTATGTTTATTATTAATTTTCTGATAATGTTTAACTCTATTTTAACTATTATAGTTGTAAACTATCACAGTTTAATTAAACACTAAAATTTAATTAGTTTAGTGATAACTCCTCATTTTCCTTACTTGTTGTTCCAAGGCATTTTAAGGACTGGAGTCCAAATACTTCCAACTCTGTTTCTTAACATGGAAGGATTATTTTTAACAATGATTTTAATAAGATAGTTTTTTTATTCAAGCCTTTTTCTACCAATATATATTATGCTTACACAGATAATAACTTTACAAAAACATTTAATAAAGCAAAAATTTTATAAGGTTTTTGATGATTCTAGATGTTTAATTTAACTCTTTTACTGCTTTCATCTCCTTACATTCAGGTTAATTCAGTTCAATTTAATTCAAGTATTCAATCTCTTCTATAGACAGTACTTTGGGCTAAGTGATATGAATACAAACACAAAAACAATTATTCTCTGTCTTCCAGTAGTTCACATTCTACTGGGGGATACAAAGTATATAATGATAAATAAATACAAATATAATTAGTACTCTCTGTCCTATCCCAGAGCACTGTTTTAGAAATAGAACACCTTGAGATATACTAAGGATTGGATTTGTTTCTCAGGTCACAGGCCTTGATGGAAAGAAGACCCCAAGAGTTCTTTCTCCCTTAACAGTGTTGTTCCTCACCTAACACTTTAAATGAAAGGAGTTGAACCACCAAAGCAAGTTGAATAGAATGAGACAAATTCTGGATGATATGACTAACAAAGATGGAAGACTAAACATTTTCTCTGATGCTCATGACTTCTCATCCCTTCTCAAAATGAGAATTATACCTAAGATAAAGCAATTTCAACTGTCTGTTTGGTCTAGTACCTTAGTATCAATTATCAGACCACAAGTAAGGCAGAAACCAGATTAAAATGTAATAGGGAAATATTTAATGAAATAAATAAAAATACAATTCAACATAATTTGTGGTGTCAATATGATGCCATATGGATCCTGCTTCATTTTTGCCTACAAAAATGCCTATTTCTCCTCAATCCTCAAACTTGATCCCTCTATCCCAACTAACATCCCATATTTCTCCATCTTTTTATGGCTTTTATAAGCTCTTTAAGAAGGTAGTTTATGATGGATGTCTCTACTTTCTTTCTTCTCCTTCTTTTAACACTGCAAGTTTCTGACCTAATCATTCAACTGAAATTTCTCTCCAAAGTTACAAATGATTTCTTTCTTTTCTTTTTTTTTAAACCAATGATTTCTTAATTGCCAAATCTACTGGTCTCCTCTCCATCCTTATCTTTATTAACCTCTTTGCAGCCTTTTACATTATAAATTATCCTCTTCTCTGTTACATTTTCATTTCTCTAGATTTTTTTTTGTGACACTACTTTCTTCTGGTTCTCCTACCTATCTGACTGCTCTTTTTCAGTCTCTTTCGCTGGTTTACTCTCACCAAATGTGGGTATTCTTTAGGGCTCTGCCCTGGAACTTTTCTCTTGTCCCTCTATTAGTAATTTCATTAGGTCTCGTGGATTCAGTTATGATCTCTATGCTGATGATTCTCAGATCTATTTATTTAGTCCTAATCTCTCTGCTGAATTCCAGCTCACATCTCTAACTGCCTATTGGACATCTTGAACTGTGCCTCATAGATATCTTAAATATAACATGCACAAAAAAAGAATATTATTCTTTCCCCCAAGCTGTCCCTTTCTCCAAATTTCCCTATTACTGTCAATATTATTATTGACCCATATCTAGTCTATTGCTGTGCCCTGTCAATTTAATATCTTTCATATATTCTCCCTTCTGTCCTCTGACACTATCACTGCTATATCTCATGTTCCAAGTTACAATTGTCTCCCCACTCTAGGCCATTATTATTGATTGAGCCCCTACTCAGCTGTCAAAGTGATGTTAAACTTCAGGTTATATCCTATCATCCCCTACTCAATAAACTGCAATGATTCTCTATCACCCAGTTTCTTAAACTTTGCTTCATGATCACATATGGGGTCTAGTAACTGAATTTAGGGGGTAGCCTTATATTTCAGATTTTCTCCTCCTTCCCTAGGAGAGATGGCAAGCAAGCCAATATATGTTAAACATGTTAAAATATATGTTAAATCCAATATGTATAAACATTTTTATACAATTCTCTTGCTGCACAAGAAAAATCAGATCAAAAAGAGAAAGCAAATGAGTAAGAAAATAAATTGCAAGCAAACAACAACAGTGAGAATGTTATGTTGTGATCCACATTCAATTCCCACAATCCTCTCTCTGGGTGTAGATGGCTTTCTTCATCACAGGATCATGGGAACTGGCATCAATCATCTCATTGTTGGAGAGTCATGTTCATCAGAATTCATCATCATATAATATTGATGTTGTCATGTACAATGATCTCTTGATTTTGCTCATTTCACTTAGCATCAGTTCATGGTAATCATGCATCAGGCCTTTCTAAAATCATCTTCTGATCATTTCTTATAGAACAATAATATCCCATAACATTCACATACCATAATTTATTCATCTGATGGGCATCCACTTAGTTTCTGATTTCTTGCCACTACAAAAAGGGCTGCCACAAACATTTTTGCACATATGGGTCCCTTTCCTTCCTTTAAAATCTCTTTGGGATATAGGCCCATAGAAACACTGGGTCAAAGGGTATGTAATTTGATAACTTTTTGAACATAGTTTTAAATTGCTCTCCAGAATAGCTGGATCCATTCACAACCACCAACAATGTATTAGTGTCCCAGTTTTCCCACATCCCCTCCAACATTTATCCTTGTCTTTTCCTTTAATCTTGGCCAATCTGAGAGGTGTATAGTGGTATCTCAGAGTTGTCTTAATTAGCATTTCTCTGATTAATAGAGATTTAGAGCACCTTTTTATATGATTAGAAATAGTTTTAATTTCTTCATCTGAAAATTGTCTTCATATTCTCTGACCATTTATCAATTGGAGAATGGCTTGAATTCTTATAAATTTGAGTCAATTCTCTATATGTTTTATTTATTTATTTATTTATTTTTTCTTTCTTTTTTAAAATTTATTTATTTTTTAAATTTTATTTGCATAACATATGTGTGGGTAATTCTTCAACAATAACCCTTACATAGCTTTCTGTTACAAATTTTTCCCCCCAACTCCCCACCCCTCCCCTAGATGGCAGGATATCCACTACATGTTAATTATGTTAAAATATTGGCAAATCGAATATATGTATACATATTTCCAAACTTATCATTGCTGTGCAAGAAAAATCTTATCTACACAAAAGATATATCAGATAAAGGAAACACAATGTAAGCAAACATCAATCAAGGAGTATGAGAATGTTATGTTGTGGTCCACATTTCACACCCCTCTCTCTGAGTGTAATTCTCTATATATTTTAGAAATGAGGCCTTTATCAGAACATTTAAATGTAAAAATGAGTTCCCAATTTATTGCTTCCCTTCTGATCTTGTCTGCATTAGTTTTGTTTGTACAAAACCTTTTTAATTTAATATAATCAAAATTATCTATCTGGTGTTCAATTATGAGGTCCAGTTCTTCTTTGGCCACAAATTCCTTCCTTCTCTATAGATCTGAGAGGTAAACTATCCTATGTTCCTCTAATTTGCTTATAATATCACTCTTTATGTCTAATATATTTAACATTTACTTCCTGTTTAACTGGTTTTAGATTTCTGTGGTTCCAGCAAATTGTTTCCTTTCTTGGTTTCTCTTCCTCTTTCTTCCTTCTCCCTAGTTCATTCTTCATAATTTATTGTAGTAGTTTTTCCCTAAAGTATCTCATCTTCTCATCTGAATTTGACTTTTTTGCCTAATTCCAGGAAGATGTCTGTTAGAAGTAACATTGACATTCTTCATTTCACAAAAGCAATTTCTGTAGGTTATAAAAGATTTTCTGAACTTTTAAAGTTGCTACTTTGATATATTGGGAAAGAAATCTAGTTTTCAAATGAAACTTATTCCTCTCCTTTTTTTCCACCATAAAAACATTCAGCATCTTGGATGAATATATTTCCCCAAACTGAAAACTTATTACTTCAGAAGAACCATAATAATAATAGCTAAATTTATATAATAGGTTACAAGTTAAAAATACTTTCCTAAAATTTATTTGTTCTTCATAAGAAGCCTGTGAAGCAATTCATATCACAATGTCTATTTGACAGATAAATCAACTGAGGCTGAGCAGATGAATGAAGTGGCCAAGATCATTCAGTTAATGGAGAGTCAGATTCTGATCTCATTACACTGTGCTATGGAAATTCTGACAAAAGTCTTATTAAAGCAATGCCTATTTAAAAAGCCTTTTCTATATTTTCATATTTAAACATTCTCAAACAATTCAATTATGGAAAATCAAGACAAACTAAAAATAGGATAATACTTTTTTCTTTTAAATTCAAGTTTTTGTTTGTTTTGTTTGTTTTTAGGGAAGGGGAGTAAGCAAATAGAAATGCAACATTCGTACTCTCTGCTCCTATATAGAGACAAATTTGAAAGTAGGCCACGGACTTCATATAAAAATTTAACAAAAGCAGAATTTCAAATACAGATACATTGTATCTGTGCAGTCGTGTGTGTGTGTGTGTGTGTGTGTGTGTGTGTGTGTGATGTGTGTCTGTCTAGGGGCAATTTTTTAGATGTTCTGGACGAGTCAAACAATGGAGTATTTAATAAACTTCAGGAGAATAGTAAGAGCCTCTCTCAGACTTCGTATTCAATTGATAGACTTCCACTTGTCGATCCAGCTAGAAGAAAAACAAATAAAAAACCCAAACTGGTCAGTTCTGCTGAACGGCACTGATATACAGTACTTAATTATTGTGATAGGATACTGTGCCTCCCTTCTCTTTCCCACAACATTTTTGGTTTCCTTCCCAGAAACACTGGCTTCTTTCTTTAAGCACGTAAGAGTTTTGGAGTTGGTAGACACTTTCTTTCTTTCTTTTTTAAAATTTAAACTTTTTATTTGCAAAACATATGTATGGGTAATTCTTCAGCATTAACCCTTACAAAGCTTTCTGTTACAAATTCCCCCCCCCCCACTCCCCACCCCTCCCCTAGATGGCAGGATATCCACTACGACACTTGTTTTCTTGATGTTGGAAACTAAAAATGTGGAGGAAGCTTTTTTGCCGCAGGAAACGCAGATTGGTTCTGTGGGTTTCTCTTTTTATCTCGAAAAGTACTGTCTAAAAACTTTAGTTCCACTTCGGACCTTTCGGCTTACTCCTACAAAAGGAGACAGATCAATGATGTGTCTCTGGGCAAGTCACTTAATCTCCTCCGTAAAATGAGGGCGATGGGATTGAATGACTGCTAAAATCCTTTCCAGCTCGAAATCTGTGATCCCATAAAACTCAACGGTGACAATTCGGGAACCGAGCTAGGAAAGAAGACGACCTTCCTTCTTCCTCCCACTCTTGTAGACCCTTCTCTTTCATGCTTACAACCTTTTGTGCCTATCAGATCTAGAACTAGGGCTTTGGAGAACAGAGGCTGAAAAATGAGGTTGTGGAGCTTCGGGAGAGGACAGGGCTGGGCTAGCACTCCAGCTTCGGAGACTGAAGGGGGAGCCAAGGCGTGTGGACGCGCAGTCGTTCTCGATGACTGCCAGCTCCCCATACTCCCAGAGAGGCGCGCGCTCCCGCCTTACCCTCTTTCTCCCCTCTCCTCCCACTCCCTTCCCCCGTGCGCGTCCTTTTTCCTACTCATTCCCCGAAAGTGACGCGCGCCCTTCTTTCCCTCCTCTTAAACCCGGAGCTGCGCGCGTCCTCCATCCCTCCCCTAGCCCGCGGCGCCGGTGCCCCCGCCTCCTTGGGTTCTCCATAAGGGTGACGTGAGCCAAGGCCGAGTTACTCCCTTGGACTCTGCTCGGAGCTGCCGGCGGAGGGAGGGAAGGGAGAGGCGGAGACGGGGATCAGCTGCATTGGGAGCAGGAAGTTGAGCAGGACCGGGAGCCGCCACCGCCGCCGTCACCGCCTGGAGCCCGGCGCCAGCACCCTGTTTTCTTCCCTCTGGGCAGCCCCTCTGTCCTTCCTTCCTTTTTTTCTTTCCTCCCGGCCTCTTTGGCTCCGGAATACCCGGTCCGCCGCCGTCGCGGCTCACCTGCCTCCCAGTCCAGGTGAGTGATTGAGGGAGGGAGTGTCCACACAGTGGGGCAGTTGCGTGTCCTGGCCACTCCGAGAGGGTCTGGTCCCTGTGTTACCTCCTTGGGCCGGGGCTGCTGTAGGACAGCATCGGGCTTCTCTGTCTCTCCCACGGGCCCCCATTCTCTGACCTGAAGTCGGGGTAACTGCAGCATTGCCCTTTGCATCTGCAGGGAGTGCGGTGGGGGAGTTAGGGTCTTCTTGGGGAAAGGCGAGGTGACACTGCCAAACTCCCCTCCTTATCCTAAAGAAGGAGAGAAAGGGAGAAAGAAGAAGGCTGTAGCCGGGCCAGGGGGCAGTCGACTCGCTCCATAGCTGTGAGTCCGGCCTGGGAAAGGGCGAGGAAGGTGGGGAGGTGAAGATGGAGCCTGGGAGGTTCCTGCCCATTCTGCTGGAACCACCTGTGGTGTCTTCCCCCAGGGTTGTCTCTGATGCTCACAATAAAAGGCAGGTACTGTTAAAGAGAAAAAAAAATAATTAAAGCTTTTCTTTGGAAGTTGATTAGGTAACACTTAATAAATTCCTTTATGATTATTAAGAAAACGTCCTAAAAAAATTAAAAAAAAAAAGAAAAGAAAACGTCCTGTAATTAAGCCAAGGTAACTTATTAAGCTCCTACTACGTGCCAGGAGCTGTGCTGAATCATAGAAAAGAACAAAAATAAGTCCCTACTCTTAAAGAGCTTACAATTACATACAGACCATGTACAGATATATACAGGGTAAATTGGAGATATAATCTCAAAAGGAACACACCAATAATAATCTTTTATTTTTGGCAGAAAGATACCTTTTTTTTTTGATAAGCAACTTTAAAGAAAAATTGGTGCCTTTTATTTTAACAACCCATTCATTTCCGAATATTATCATTCCTCTACCACCACCCATCCATTCATCCATACTAGCAAATCAAAAAAGAGAAAAGATAAATGCTGTTGAACTTAAAATTAGACATTTACCTAAGCTGTAAGCTTATGCATTTTTCTGTACCCATAGTTTCCTATCTATAACATCAATAATCAATTTCATTTTAAAAAAACCCTCTGATTTCCACTGAATTTTATTTTTTGATTAAATAACAAAAAATGCAAACGTCTAGTAAATCTGTCAGATAAATGAAATAGTCAACTTTCATGTAAATGACTAGGAAAAGGATTTTAAAAACCAAAATGATATTTAACATTACTCCAAAAAAAAAAAAAGAAATAGAAATTACTTCTAAAGAAACTTTATACTCTCCAAAGAATAAAAATGCCTTCTGTTGCTGTGATTATGATTTCAGGAAATCAAATAAGTAGTTCCACAACTTATTTTCCTGATGTTAGTCAATCACTAATGAGAATATACTGAATTTTGTATCAATTAGTGTTCTCATAATACATGTTATGGATAAAATATTTAAATATTAAGCCACAAGTGTTAATGAGGAATATTGTTGAAACTTACATAAGTTTTTGACGCTGTTATGATTTGGTGATTGAGATAAAACATATCTAGTCAGAATTTATTAAGGATTTTTTTTTCTTCTGGAGGAAACAAAATTTTAGCATAAATTCTTGAATAAATGTGACCTCAAGGATTAACAGAAATTCCACTTGGCCATAAAATGTGGATCTTGAACTGGGTTGGTAGTGGTCAGGATACAAAGGTTAACTGCAAAGCAAAGATGTTTTTTTTTTTTTTTGCAAAAATTAACTGAATTTTAAGAGATTAGGAACTGTTCAGCAACATTATCATATTTCATTCATCAAGCAGCATAAATAAATAATTGGCCATTATCAGGGGAAGAAATAATAAAAGGATTAATTCATATTTTTTGTAGATTTATTTTTTCAAGTACTAAACTCATTTTAGATAGCTGTTATACAGAAATTTACAGGTAGAGTGGTGAGTAAGGGTCCTTAACCTTTTGTAAATTTGAATACTGAATTTTATATAAAACTTTTTCTTCTCCTAGCCTTTGTTTCAAGTACAGTTTAGAAACTGTTAAAAATCAGTAATCTTTTTTTTTGGTGGCTGCAGTGGAGGGAAGTGTGGTAGTGATATCAGAAAAAAAGAAGGAAAAGAATATTAATGAAACATTAAAAATACATAGAAAAGAGCAGAAGGATCTTTGAAAAGATATAAACAGGATGGTTTTCATAACTAATATTAAATTTATTATATGCTTAAATCAATTACAGAGGGAATATTTGTGAGTTTTTATACATTTTTCTTTTTTGTATTCATGTATAGAAATAATTATATTCATTATCATTTGCTAAGTTCATAATAATAAAAAAGAAAATATAAAAACAATCATATATGAAAATATTTATATTGGAATATGCTGTTTTCATTATTTTCAAGATAATGGAAAAATAATTTATTTCAGTTATTTCATTGCATTATATTTTAGTACCTATCATAAATTGACCTAAAATATGAAAAACAGTTTCAGTGATAAAGTTTGTAAAGAACAGTAGTCAGGAAGTGAGAGAGGCCCATTTCATCCTGTTGTGAATGGGCTTAATGTGTACTGAATATTATGTCACCTATTGTTTAGACAGTTATGCTGTATTGGGGAACTGGATCGCCATTTTCTTCAACAACTTTTAAAGATTTTGATGGATTTGAATAAATATAAGTACTGGAAGCATTTACAATTATTATCTGGTTTAAGCTACTTTTTTGCATTTAAAAGAATCTTGAATTTATGGAACATGCCTATCTAAAACAAATCTTGAACCTTGGTTACTTGGAAATTATGTGCATGTCATATCTATAAATGACTTGATTAAAATTTCTTTTAAAAAGACTAACATTTGGTAAATTATGGTCTAATTGAATTATGGTACTTGAAATAATGTAGCTATACTTTTGAATTGATCCATTAGCTTAATATTTGAATTGATCCTCTGGTGGAGGGAATTGCTTAAATTGCTTGAAGAACTGCTATTGTTTTAGAGAGGGTACTTGGAGGTACATACTGACAAGAGTTTCTGAATAGTTAAATTCCTGTGTCTTTTCTTTGATAACAAGTCAGTACTAAACAATCAAGCATAATATGTCCCCCCATCTTTTCACAAATTATTATTGCTTAATTAAAATGGATTGTATAGATTATAGGACATAGAATTAGATATGTTGTTTGCTGTAACCTCATCCCTGGCTTGAAGAAGAGTAAGGCTATCAGTTTTCACTGTAGCTAAAAGGAATAGTAAGTTGCTATTAGTTAGCACATACTATTTTATTTTCAGTAAGAGAATAGGTTTTTCCATTAAAGTGAAATATCCTTCTTAATATTACTTAACCAACTCTTCTCTTTCAGAGAAGATTTATTTTCAGTTTTGTTTACACTGCTACTTACTCTACTTAATTGTTGTTGAACAATAAATAACATTACTTTTTAAAACTCTCTCCATCCCCATTTTCTTTTGCTTTTATTAGGCAAGCAGGAACTGAAAGGGAAAACATCTTTGTCAAAAATAGTGCATTTTCCTGTTCTTAGGAAGATATGAGTTAATGTGTGCATAAAGGACCATGCATCCCTTTGGACATCTGCATGTTTTGTATGAGTTAATGAATGTAATAGGAGGTAGGTAGAATCAGGCAAAGAAGTAAAAAGGAAGCAAACTGGTTTGCCTCCTCCCCCCATCCCCCATAGGGGAGCTTTATTATTTTGTTTAAAGCATTGTGAATTCTTAATTTTTTTTTTTATTGCTGAGGCAGTTGGGGTTAAGTGACTTGCCCAGGGTCATACATCCAGGAAAGTGTTACAGGTCTGAGACCAGATTTGAACTCGGGTCATCCTGACTTCAGGGCTGGTGCTCTACCCGCTGTGTCACCTAGCTGTCCCAGCATTGTGAATTCTTAAACCTCATATATATATATATATATATATGTACATATATATATAAAAATATGCATATTTTATTTTCTAGTACAAATGTAAGTGTATAAGAAATGCCTTCTCAAGTTTAATTATTTTTGTGTTACTAGCACTATAAAGCCTTATTTTTGTTACCAGTAATTGAACTAAATGGAATTAACTTTTGAATTCTATTATTGGAGTATTCAGTAGAAGAGATTTTTTAAAAAGAAAGCATTTAAAATAATTTCAATAGTAATTACACAGTTTTATAGATGGCAAATGTAAGTAACAATCATTAAATGTAATTTTTCCTTATTAACATCGACATAAATGTCAACATTGACATAAATGGTGACTTAAGGAAAAGTAGCAAGTCAAAACTATACATCCAAACCACAGAGAGAAGAACACATGTGACTCATCTGTCTTTAGAAATGTTGTAGTACTAGAGTGGAAGTTATTTGTTATTTAGAAAGCATATGTCTCAAGAAAAAACAAAACAATGTAGTGCATTCCTTCTTTGTATACTCATGATGGTACTAAGTAATGTACCATCGTGAGGAAGGCATTAGTAATTGCAAGGCAAAGATATCTTTTGTATGTGCTGTATGATTACCTGATGTGTAGTCTTGTAAGTTTATCTTTATAAAGTAAGGTGTTGGATGTGGCAGGAATTTTTACTGTCATAGGAATTTTTTAAAGTAGGTCATCAGTAGTGTAAATGGACACTTATAATGCATAGAAGCTGGTCTCATACCCAGAAATACAGGGGTTTACATCCTTACTGACACATACTGGTTGCATATAAGCCTAAGTAAATCACTTAAACTCTACATGTTTCAGGCAGCAATAATACATCATCATCATCATCATCATCTCCTTTTCTTCCTCTTCCTCCTTTTCCTCCTCTTCCTCCTCCCCTTCTTCTTCTTCTTCTCCTTGTCTTTCTATTCCTTTTCCTCTTCCTCCTTCTTTTTCATTTGTTTAAAAACTTTTATTTATATTTTCAGTTTTTATATCACTCTAATTTCTGACTATTTTCTCTTTTGCCTCTAATTAGTGAGTAGCATAAAAGCTTTTCAAATACAAATGATTCCCATAATCAATCATATATTTCTATCTCATTTCAAAAAGAGAGGGGAGTTCATAGCCTGTTTTTATAAGTTACAGAGAAGGAACTGATCTGTCTTGGTGGTGTAAATTTGTCATTTGGGAGTTACCCATAGCAAGGTCAAGTTTTTCTCAATCTATCATCATTCAGCAAATATTAATGGCACATGTGGAGGTTCAAAGAAGGGAAAGATGATCTCTCTTCTCAAGTAGGGTATAATCTTGTTTGAGATGAGTATAAGGGCCAAGGAAAGATAACTATGCTACAAAGAAGAATATGACAAGTGCCATAATAGAGGCAGCAATAAAGATGAATGAATTGCTTATTCTTTTTACTCATTTATACAGATAAAAAGATCAGAAAAAGTTTTGTGAAGGAGGTGGGTTTTGAGATGGAATTTGCAGAATGGGTAAGATTATTGACATATGGATTGGTGTAGCCTTCCAGATATAGGGAATAGTATGAACAAGAATGGTAGGTTTGAGGAATAGTGAGTAGGTTAATTTGGATAGAGCACAGAACACAGAGCAAGGGAATGGTGGCAAGTAAGGACAGAAAATAGATTGGGAATTTATTTTGGGGCCAGTGTTAGGATTTCAAAGATGTAAGCCTTTGAGGGATTTGTAATAGAGTTGGGAGAGAAAAGGCATAGTCATAACAGATAAATGATAGATAGAATTTAAATTCTGAAGATGCTTATGTTTTTAGATAGTGGTGTGGGTACTTATGCCAAAGTTTGCAGAGTATTTCTCTGCAGTGTTAACTTCCTAACAGTAATTTATGGCAAGCTATGTGTTTGTTTTGTTTTGGTTATATAGAATTAAGACTATTTCAAAATAAAGACACTATCATTCTTCTGGTAATTTTATCCAGAAGCTAGAAGTTTATATACTTTTCAAATTTCTATTTTTAATTGGAGAGCAGTAGTTGAGATACTAGATGATTTATTTTGGGCATATCAACTTTCTTGGTGAAATTGATGATCTCTTTTATTTTTGGGGAAACATTTTAAAATTAAATTTTGAAAAAAATACTTTATATTATGATGTAGCATTACAAAAGTGACATTTGAAAACTTGTTAATCTAGCATATATCATATTTGTTGATTATAATTATATTTTTTCTTTATATTTAAATGTTAGTAATGAATAAGGTAAAGGGGTGTGTTTACACATTTCTAATCCTGAATAGCATTCTGCTGTTGTTTTGAAGTTCTTTAATTATATATCTCATATAATGATTGATATTAATTTGGGCTGGACCTACCATTCAGTGAATTAGACTGGTGATTTGAAGGTGAGCTTAAATCCTGAAAAGCCTGCCTGCTCCAGATAACTGCCCTGCTAGTTTTCAGTATGCCTGAAATATCCACTATTAGATTTCTTTGTTACAATATAATATAGTATAAATACAATATAATATAAATGTATTACCTGAGGTAATACCTGAGGTATCAGCTAGCTAGCATCATTTATTATCACATTATGTGGATAGGGCCTTGAGAAAATAGGACACAGAACAGATATATTTTGACACAAGCTAAGGATAAGGGAAAGGAACATGGAATTCTTCTGGGTAGGTCAGGAGGTTTAGGGGCTTCGAAGAGATTTACGAGGACATTAAAAACAAATGATACAATTTTGGTTAGGGCTTAGGTTCTCAGAGGCTACATGGAGTCTCATATTCAATTTCGGCCTCATATTTTCAGTTTTTAGAGACTGCTTTACAAGTGAATTCTATTTTCTTCTTTTAAAAAAATTACCATAATGTGGCTCTTTTCAACAATGAGATGTTTGAGGCCAGTTTCAATGATCTTGTAATGAAGAGAGCCATCTATACCCTGAGAGAGGATTGTGGGAATTGACTGTGGATCACAAAATAGCATATTCATTCTTTTTGTTGTTGTTTGCTTGCATTTTACTTTTTTCTTTTTTTTTCCTTTTTGATTTGATTTTTCTTGTGCAGCAAGATAATTGTATAAGTATGTATGCATATATTGAATTTAACACTTATTTTTTACCATGTTTAACACCTATTAGATGACTTGCCAATTAGGGGAGGAGGTGGAGAGAAGGGAGGAAAATTGGAACACAAGATTTTGCAAGGATTAATGTTGAAAAATTATTCATGCATATGTTTTGAAAATAAAAAGCTTTAATAAAAAATTACCATAGTTAGGAGGAAATTTTAATCCAAAGAGCATACATAGAGAAAATATCAAGTTCGGAAGAAACTTTGTTGTCATTTATTTCATTTTTAGATAAGTTAAACTCTGAACTGAATAGTAGAAAGTGATATGTCATCATCAGTGTTTCTGAATGAATGTTAAAGTTTTTCTTTGACATGTTTCTTTGAAGTTTCTTGCAATTACTTTCAGAGGTTTTTTAATTCAATTTTAGTTTTGAATTTATTAATAATGTCAGTGGAAATATTATGTTTGCACTCAGCTCATTGATAATTCTGTTTCTAAATATTTGGTTTAATATTTGTTATTTATTTATTTTAATTAATTTATTAATAGTGTTAACTGTTGTCAAAACATTATTGTTGATGAATACTTTGGACTTTTAGTAAGATTTTTTTCTGATGCAGATTAGCACATGATCTTTGTCAGCTTTCATATTCTCATTTATCAATTTTACTGGGATTACTGCAAATGGTCTATGATGTTTGGTCTTCGCGCGCGCGTGTGTGTGTGTGTGTGTGTGTGTGTGTGTGTGTGTGTGTGTGTACTTTTAGCACAATTGGCATCCTATGATTTCAGTTAGATGACTGTTTTTAAGAACTTCTGATAATCTTTATGGCTTTTTGTTAGCACTATGCCTGGCACATAGGGAATAATAACTGCCATTTACATTGCATTTTAAGGTTTGTGAAGTGCATTACAATTATTATCTTATCTTTTACTTATAACAACCCTATGAAGTAGGTGCTTTTATTATCTCCTTTTTACAGGCAAGAAAACTGAGGCAGATGGAGGTTTAGCTTGCCTAGAACTACACAGCTATTAAATTTCTGAGGTCAGGTTTGAACTCATATTGTTTGTACTCCAGGTCCATTGTACTACCTCTACCTCAAATACTTATCTGTTCTTTAGACCCAATAATAACAGTACCAGTTGACAGTAACTGGACTATAAACATAGTCTTGCTTTATTCTATTAAAGATGGGGAATGAATTGGAGAAAATTCTTTTAAACTTTGAAAGTACCATTATATAAATTAAACATTTTAGTTAACTATATGCTTGTTTAATAGCTATAGAAAATGTCTTTTATTTATAGTGTTTTGATATTATCTGTCTTTTTTTGAAAAGGCAATGAGATAGTTGCATTAGTGGAAAGAGCACTGGAGATCAGAGTTCACTTTCCCAGGCCTGCCAGTTACTACTTGTGTGACCTTGGGCAAATCACTTCATCCTCATCGTTAGTTTTCTTATCTGTTAATAAGGGAGTTGTACTAAATATGCTCTAAGATCTCTTCTAGCTCCAAATCTGTGATCCTATAAGCACTGAATCTACAGTCAGGAGAGATTTGGATTTTAATCCTGATTCTCATTTACTAGCTTTGTGATTCCAGGCAGAAAGGCAAAAAGATTCACCTTTCTGAGATCATTTTGTCTATTTATCCATCTATGAAATGGTGATGGCAATATATTCGCCATTTGTATCACAGAGTTGTTGGAAAGGAAAAGTTTTATAAGCTTTAAAGTGTTACATAAATTTGTCATTGTCATTTTTGTTTGTTGGGAAGGGGGGGAATAGGTAGAACCAGAGAATTATAGGAGTAGGAAAATTTTGATTTTCATATGACTGTTTGTAACTCGAATTTACATTGTGCATTTTCACTTTCTGAGTAAGATATCAGAGGCAGATACAATGGTTGCGGATTCAAGTCTTAAGTTCTCTGCTTTGAAGTTTCATTATCTTTAAAATGATGTAGATAATAATGATATAGATAATATCTTTAAGGGTTTTTCTAGCTTCTGAAATTTATGAGGATTCCTTGTTCCTCCAATTCTTCTATATTTTATAATAGGAACTTCTTAATAGGACTTTGGGCCAGTGGAGAGGGGATTCTCCTTGTGGGGAAGAGCAATTAGTTCTAGTCCAAGTCTCATAACTAAAATTGTTGCTCTTTGGTTTTGATATGATGCTCTGGACATCAATTTTTTTTATTTTTATGTATGTATGTTTAGTATGAAAGGGTCACACTAGATGACATCTAAGGTTTGTTTCAACAGGGTATATTATTTCTACCTTTCTTATTATTGTAGAGGGTGGATCCCAATCCCTCAATCCTGTAATCTAGGAATTATTCCTTGTTCTCCTTACCCTTTCTTATCTTTTCCCATTATCCAAACTATTGTCAAGGCTTGTTGATTTCACTTTTGCAACATCTCTCAAATGTGCCCCCTTCTTTTTTGTGACATTGCCATAACTCTGATATGGGCCCTCATCATTTAATTCCTGGACTATTGTAATAGCCTGCTGGTGGATCTGCCTGTTTCATATCTCTCAAATCCATTTTCCTTTCAGCTTTTAAAGAGATGTTCCTAAAATGCAGATCTGATCATGTAACTCCCCTTCTTAGTAAACTCTAATGGCTCCCTATTCTTTTCAGGAGCAAATAGAAATGTTCTCTTTGTCAATCAGAACTCTTTATAACCTAGTTCCCTTCTGCCTTTCTAGTCTTATACCCGATTCCTTCACATGTATTCTTCCATTCAATAATAGTGGCCCTCTTGGCTCTGGCTCTTTTACTAACAAGACATTAAATGTCTTGGTTCCTGGCATTTTCTTTGGCCGTTCCTTGCCTGGAACAGTCTATCTCTGCTCTGACTATTGACCTCCCTGGTTTCCTTTTAAGTTCCATCTCAAATCCTACCTTAAGCTGGAAGTCTTTTCTCTCCCCACTCCTTATTAATTCCAGTGCTTTATCTTATGTAGAGATTGCTTTGTGCATGTTTTCTAAGTATCCTCAATTTTTAGTCCAGTGCCTGGAATATAGTGGGCACTTAAAATGTTTATTGATTGATGTTTTGTGGAATAGACATGTTCCTGCAAAGCTGAGTGTTCCATGGGAAAGCAAAGCAGTAATACATTCCAGTAGAATTAAAAGCTTGCTTTGGCTTGGTGTTTATGGTATAATGTTATATCTACTTGAATTTATGAGATGATATATTCTTCATGCAACAGTACTGGAACATCAGACTTTGTACTTGCAGTGATATCAGTTTATTTACAAGTAAGATGGTTGATCATAATATTTAATAACTAAATGAAAAAAATCAAATTAATTTTTAGTATTTCAGATAGCATCATGTAGTGGTAGAAAAAGTATGGATGCAGTATCATGGTATTTAAGCTTGAATCCCAGTTGCCGTTTAACTTAAACCAAGTCACTTAATCTATCTGAACCTCTGGAATATAACTTGGATGTTTTAAGTTATATTTTAGTTCTAAGTTCTGTGATCTTATGAATAGTGTTGCAGTTTGCTATTCTCTTTATCATTTCCTCACTGTATTTACTAGTTTTATCTTTAGGCATTAATCATGACACATATATGGCATATTCTCATTATCAAGAATATGTTCCTGAAGATAATATCAACAGTGAGGAGGAGAGAAAGACTTTTTACAGTGTCCAGTCTGAGACCTGTTCAGTGTGGGAATGTGTTGTATCTTGTTTTTCTATCCAGTGTCTACCCTTCCCCCTTCCTACTTCTGTGCCAGCCTCCATTCTGCCCTCAAAAGGGCCCCAGGGAAAGAGAGATACAAACACTTCGGTTGAGTAAGAGACTGCTAGACTAGCTTTGGGTCTCTTGGGGTTGCTGGAATAATCTCATTGCTTAGATAGGAAGATAAATTAATGAATGTGGATCAATGAGAATTTAAGAATATGAACATTTTTTATATGTACATTTAAACTTATCTAGTTTTTTTGTTTTTGATAGTGATAATGAATAGGAAATAAAAAGACTGCAGATGGACCAAGATTTTAATATTAAAAACCAAAACAAAATTTTAAAATAACATTTAAAAGTGAATCATACCATGCCTTTAGACTTAGGTTTTAATAGAAGATGGAGAAAAGTAACCCTCATAAGAATTTTGAAATTATCTCTCTTAAAAGTTATAACTTAAAAATGTATTTTTTAGCTCATTTTCAGCATGTTTTGCAAACTATTCTTTAAAAAACTCAGCATTTCTAAACCCTTGAGTCTTTTTTCAAAATATAATATTTATTTGTATTGAGCTACTCATAGACATAGAAAGTTCTGTCCTAAGAGATTTTATCCTAAGGTGGTTGTTCTTTTTATGTTAGGCTATTTGATTTTCCTTCAAAATATGGATTGGGTTATTCCAAGAGGTTTCTTCCCTTGTTATTTATTCTAAAATTAGATCAACCAGCTGTGTTTTGGTTTGTGGGTATTGTGTTATATTTTCAAATGCTGTGATTTTAGTGCCTATGAGACAAAAATATAGATATTTCTTTAAAAAAAAGATATACTTCTGAGTGAATGCCTATCAACTGGGGAATGGCAGAATAAGTTATGATATATGAATGTTATGTACTATTATTGTTCTATAAGACGTGATCAACAGGATAATTTCAGAAAGGGAGACTTACATGAAATAAAGTGAGTAGAACCAAGAAAACATTGTACACAGCAACAAGAAGATCATATGATGATCAGTTCTGATGGACATGGCTCTTCAACAGTGAGGTGATTCATACTAATTCCAATAGATATAATAGAGAGAGTCATCTGCAACCAGAGAGAGTACTGTGGGGACTGAATGTGGATTACAATATAGTTTTTTTTTCATCTTTTTTTGTTGTTGTTTGTGTGCTTTTTTTTTCTTTTCTCCCCTTTTTTCATCTAATTTTTCTTGTTTAGCATGATAAACGTAGAAATATACATAGAAGAATTATACATGTTTAACATATATTGGATTATTTGCTGTCTAGGGAATGGGGAAGGGAGGGAGAAACATTGGAACACGGTTTTGCAAGGGTGAAGGTTGAAAACTGTCTTTGCATGTATTTTTTTTAATTATTTTTTTATTTTATTTGCATAACATATGTGTGGGTAATTCTTCAACAATAACCCTTACATAGCTTTCTGTTACAAATTTTTCCCCCCAACTCCCCACCCCTCCCCTAGATGGCAGGATATCCACTACATGTTAATTATGTTAAAATATTGGCAAATCGAATATATGTATACATATTTCCAAACATCATTGTTGTGCAAGAAAAATCTTATCTACACAAAAGATATATCAGATAAAGGAAACACAATGTAAGCAAACATCAATCAAGGAGTATGAGAATGTTATGTTGCGGTCCACATTTCACATCCCTCTCTCTGGGTGTATATGGCTTTCTTCAGTGAACAATTGGAGGTGGTTTGAAACATTTCATTGTTGAAGAGAGCCATGTCCATCAGAATTGATCGTCATATAGTACTGTTGTTGCCGTGTATAATGATCTCCTGGTTCTGCTCATTTCACTCAGCATCAGTTCATGTAAGTCTCTCCAGGCCTCTCTGAAATCATCTTGCTGGTCATTTCTTACAGAACAATAATATTCCATAATATTCATATACCATAATTTATTCAGCCATTCTCCAATTGAAGGGCGTCTATTCAATTTCCAGTTTCTAGCCACTACAAAAAGGGCTGCCACAAACATTCTTGCACATGTGGGGCCTTTTCCTTCCTTTATGATTTCTTTGGGATATAAGCCCAATAGAAATGCTGCTGGGTCAAAGGGTATTCTTTGCATGTATTTTGAAAATAAAAATCTATTTAAAAAAAGATAATATTTCTCTACATTTCTTGTTTAACAGACCTCATTTTGCTGATGAGACAGATAGGACACCTGGTATATTTAATATGTTTGTCTTTGAGGTTTTAAATAATATTTTGATTTGGTTTGGTCAGACATCGGAAAAGTTTCTAGCCTCTACAAAAAGGGCTGCCACAAACATTCTTGCACATGTGGGTCCCTTTCCTTTTCTTTGGCATATAAGCCCAATAGAAACACTGCTGGGTCAAAGGGTACAACATTTTTTTTATAAGATTTTATATTCCAAATTTTTCTCACTTTTTTACTTCCCCTCTCCCCAAGACAGAAACATATTTCCATATCTGTCCTGTGGTAGGAGAAAAATCAGACTAAAAGGGAAAAAAACCCAAACAAACATGAAAATACTTTGCTTTGATCCATATTCATTCTCCATAATTTTATCTCTGGATGAGGAGGGCATTTTCTGTTCCAAGTTTATTTGGAATTGTCTTGAATCACTGCATTGTTCAGAAGAGCTAAGTTCATCACAATTGATGATCTTACTTTTAACTGTGTACAATGTTCTCTTCCTTTTGCTCATTTCACTCAGCATCAGTTCATGTAAGTCTTTCCAAGCTTTTCTGAAATCAACCTGCTCATCTTTTCTTATAGAACAATAATATTTCATTATATCTATATGCAATAACTTAATCAGCCATTCCCCAAGTGATGGACATCCACTCAATTTCCAGTTCCTTGCTATTACAAAAAGGGCTACTACAAACAATTTTTGCACATGTGGGTTTTGTTTCCTATTTTTGGATCTCTGGAATATAGACCTAGTAGAGACACTGATGAAATGGTGTGCATAGTTTTATAGCTCTTTAGATATAGTTCCAAAATGTTTACAGGAATGATTCTAGACCAATAATTCTTAAATTATTTCTTCTGGCTCTTTTTTCCAAGTCATTTGTTTTTCCAATGAGATATTTCACATTTTCTTTTGTTTTGTTTTTTTTTTCATTCTTTTGTTTTTTTGATTGTTTCTTGATGTCTCATAAAATCATTAGATTCTATTTTCCCATTTAACTTTTAAGGAGTTATTTTCTTTTTCTTTTCTTTTTTTGCTAGGGCAGTTGGGGTTAAGTGATTTACCTAGGGTCACACAACTAGGACCTGTTAATTGTCTGAGGCCAGATTTGAACTCAGGTACTTCTGACTTCAGGGCTGGTGCTCCATCCACTGTGCCACCTAGCTGCCCCAGGAGTTATTTTCTTTAGTAAACTTTTGTACCTTTTCCATTTGGTTAGTTCTACTTTTCAAGATATTCTTTTCCTCACTGGCTTTTTGTACCTCCTATACCATTTGGCCTATTCTGTTTTTTAAGGTGTTGCTTTCTTCAGTTTTTTTTTTCTTTTGTGCCTTCTTTACCAAACTATTGACTTTTTTCCCCTCGCGATTTTCTTGCATCACTCTCATTTCTTTTCCCCAGTTTTTTCTCTCTATCTCTTACTTCATTTTTAAAAATCTTTTTAAGCTCTTTCATGGCCTGAGACCAATTAATATTTTTCTTTGAGGCTTTGGATGTGCAAATTTTGACTTTGTTGCCTTCTTTCAAATATGTTTTGATATTGTTTGTTAACATAGTAACTTTCTACAGTTACAATTTTTTTCTATTGTTTACTCATTTCCTAGCCTGTTTCTTGACTTTTAACTGCTGAAATGAGGCTCTGTTTCCTAAGTGAATGGAGCATTGTCCCAAGCTTCAAATTTTTTGTGATATTGCATTCAGAAGTAATTCTGGGGACTTCTAAGTGTTTGACTTTTCCAAGGTAGTATGGTTTAGGAAGAAGTGTGTTTACTACTTTCTTGTACTGTGCACTGATTTGTGAATGACCATAAGCACTCTTTTCAACTCTGGAACTATGACCAGTGTCCCTATTCCGCTGGAGCTGCAAGTTCTGCTGTGCTGGTGCTCCTCTTCTCACTGGAACAAAGACCTAGGATTGTGATCCAGATCTAAGAATAGGCAATGCCACAGCATGCTGCCCTTGCCCTCTCAGAGAGACCCGTTAATATCCTTCTGACCCATTGTCCAGTCCCCTTACTGACTGGGCTGAGAGGTCTGGACTGCTACTTTTGCCACTGATTCAGTTGCTCTGAGGCCTGCTTCTTTTGTTGAATCCTGGTGGGTGCTGTGATGGCCTGTACTGTACTGTAATCTTCCCTCACTCTAGTGCTATATATATATATATATATATCTTTCCTGCTGACCTTCTAATTTGTCTTGGGCTGGGAAATTGTTTCATTCCATTTTTTTGTGAGTTCTGTTGTTTTAGAATCAACTAAAGGGGTTTTGGGGAGAGCTCAAGCAAGTATTTGCTTTTACTCCACCATCTTGGCTTGGTCTCTCAGTGTGGCCACTCTTGTCCTTCTGTTTAATTAATGTGATATCCATCCAAAGTATCTATAATATGAGTGTGCTTTTTAGGATGTTCATCTAATTGCATGTCATGTTTCAGTAATAAGAATTCTTTATCTCTTTGGTTTTTCTTTTATTGATATTTCAGTCATACTTTTTTGAATGACTATAGATTTCATCCAGGTTGTTAGTAGTATTTTAGGGCTTGCTTAAGCTAGCATAATGTTGTCCACAAACAGGAAAATCTGAAAAACCTCATCAAATAGGAAGTTTCTCTAAAATATATTTTGAAACTAATGCCTCTTCAGCATCCCCTGATCCTAGGACCTCTCACTCACTTGTTGGAGTGAGTGGAGGCTGGAATAAATAGTTTCTCTCGACTCCTTTGCCATTTAAGCAGGAAATTTACCTTATAATTTACTACTTTGCTGTGCTTCTGGAGTTAATGATTTCCAGGAACTCATGATTCTGCAAGATGAAATTGACTGTAACTCAAATCTTCTCCAGTCATTTCTCATTTCTGGTGCGGTTCATCATGCCCTTAAATCAGATACTTCTCCTTCTTTCTTCTCTCCCCCCAGATGTGTGTGTGTGTGTATGTGTGTGTGTGTGTTTGTATGTATGTTTGTTATCTTCCTCCCTTATATTCTTATATTGTATGCTCCTTGAGATCAGGGTTTGTTTTGTGCCTTTCTTTGTATCTTCAATATTTAGCACATAATATACACTTAATAAATGTTTATTAACAGTGAATTCCACTTGGTTGGAATACTCGATTCCTCCATGGTAGGGATGAATATCTGAATATCTTTGGTGAGCATATGTCTTGAGTTGTTTCATGATAAATATATAATGCTGTAGAATAATGCTTGTGAAATAATATCTGCTCCCTTCTAATGCACTTATCAAAAATGACCTTTTTTTGTTTGTGTCTGTGTGTGTGTGTGCATGTGCA
This sequence comes from Myrmecobius fasciatus, assembly GCA_023553655.1. Taxonomy (NCBI): domain Eukaryota; kingdom Metazoa; phylum Chordata; class Mammalia; order Dasyuromorphia; family Myrmecobiidae; genus Myrmecobius; species Myrmecobius fasciatus. The sequence continues at coordinate 427,027 of JAJPUD010000392.1, read as the reverse complement.
CATGCACATATATGTATGTATGTTTGGTGTTTAAGTAACAGCCAGAAGACCAGTCTAGTTGGACCAAAGAAAATAGGAAGAGTAGTAATGAATAAGAACATTGCAAAGGTATATTGGGAGTCAGACTGTGAAGGACTTTAAAAACTAAAACACAGTAGTCATATTTGTTCATAAGAGCAATAGAGAGCCATTGGAATATATTGATTTGGGAGAGTAACATGGTCAGTGTACAGTTTAGGAAAATGACTCTGGGAGCTGATGAGGTACATTTTAGCATTAGGGGGTACTTGAGGCATGAAAGTCATTCAGAAAGAACCTATTGCAATAGTCGTGGAGAAAGGCGATAATGGTTTGAAGTAGGGTAATGGCTATATGAGTACAGAGCAAGTGATAAATACAGGAGATGTAAAGATAGTAATGGCAAGAATTAAAGTTGCAGCAGGAGAAAGGCTAATAGAGAGGAATTATCTTGGTCATGAGTAAACTATAACAAATTACCAATTAAAAATTGTGCTGATATAGCTAATGTGAAAATGTTTTTCATGACTTAATATGTATAATGGGTATTACCTTTCTTGCCTTCTCAATCTGTGGGGGAAGTATAGAAGGGAGAGCCATAATTTAAAATTAGAAATAAATAAAAAATAAATTAGAAATAAAATTAGAAACAACTAAAAGATATCACCAGAGAGTTATAATGCCAGGAAAGCTTACCTAAGCTTAAGATCAAGGGAGTCCAGATTCTTTGGACCAATATGCTATACTGTTAGAGATGTAATGTGAAGAAATCAAGAACAGGGCTTCTTCAACTTTTTTTTGTGTGTCAAGAGCCTTTTTGACAGGCTGTCAAGTTCATGGATCTCTTTTCACAATAATGTTTTTAAATAGGAAGGGAATGCTAAATATTAGAAGTTAGCGAAATGAAAAAAGGAATTTTTTTCTCCAGTGAAGTTCATAGACTCCCTAAAATCTCTGCAAACACTTCCAGGTTCAGCCCTTTATTTAGAGGAAGGTGTTCCCCTTCCTTCCTAAAAAGAACATGTAGGTAAGACCATTTGTGGAGAATTTGTAGGAGGGCATAGATAAGAGTTGTACAGGATAATAAGGTTGAGAGGAGGGTTGTGATCTACATCATTGGAATGAGATCACAGATCCTATCAAAATGTCAACGAGGTATCATTATAGGATGATTCTGATACAGTCCAAAGCCAATGGCCCAAACCAAATAACTTTTAAGAATTTTGTTGCTCTTATGACTACAGTGTTTTAAAATAGAAATTCAGTAAACAGAAAGCTCCTATATTGACTAAAATATTTAGAACAGCACTTTTTGTAGTAGCAAAGAACTAGAATACAGTAGGTGTCCATTGATGGGAGGAATAGTTAGAAAATGAAAGACAAAATATACATATATAGTTATATATAAAACAAATACCAGGTAATTTTAAAGGTGAAAGTCTCATGGTGGCTTGAGAGCTGAGTTTTTTTTTTTAATTTAAAAAATTTTATTTATTTATTTTTGCTAAAGCAGTTGGGATTAAATGACTTGCCCAGGGTTACACAGCTAGGAAGTCTTAAGTGTCTGAGACCAGATTTGAACTCACGTCCTCTTGACTTCAAGGCTGGTGCTCAATCTACTGTGCCATCTTGCTGCCCTGAGAACTGAGTTTTGAAGGAAATTAGGGATTCTAAGAGGAAGACAGGGACAAATGTAAAGTCTTAAAGTTGGGTTTAAGAAACAAGCTCCATAAATACAGGATTAGGAAATGTAACTAGACAGTACTTCATTTGAAGAAGATTTGGGGTTTTCAGGAGGACAGTGTGATAGGACTGTCAAAAAAAAATCAAGGGCAAGTGCAAGATCCAGAAGGAGACTATTTATAGTATATATTCATTACCTGAAGTATATTCATATTAAAAAGATTGGCTTCTATTTCACAGAGACGCTTTGGTTTCCCAAATATAATTCTGCCCTTTTCCCTTGTCCTATTAAATTCCTTGATCATTTACACACTCTGTTCAAAATGTATGTACTAAAGGATCACCTCTGAATTACCTTTCTTAATTGTAAATCATGATCTAGGCAATAGATAAACTTTATGCTTACATACTTTCTGGCCTTCAATCTTGTCGTCTGTCTGGCAATGAATCTTCTGGACTTTCAGAGATGATGCCCTGAGAGACTTGAACCATTCAGCTTTAAAATTCCTAGTTGGAATAAAGCTGACCTGATTGGTGAATGAATAGATGAGTATATAGTCACATGTCAGGTCCACATTAAATCACATCATGCTTTACATCCCATCCATTCATCTATTTTCTTAGTTCTCTCCCTTCCTGCACTATACCTTTAGTCTGTTTAAACCTCTTGCTTTGAGAATCTGGAACCAAATCATTACTACTATTGCTACAGGCAGAGGCATATCAGTTGACTCCCCTAGGCTATTAATATTTTAGTTATAAACCTTCATCTTTTGAACTAGAATGTATAATAAACTATTCTAGTATCTTAGTAATCTGTAATAGTAATAGCATATATAATTAAAAAAAGACAAGCAATTCAGTTTAATTTATTTTCAGTCTCAAATTCTCTCCCTTCTTTCCCTCCTCTACTCATTGAAAAGGCAAGAAAAACTAAATCCATTACAAATATTATATTGATGCAAAATTTATTTCTGTATTAGCCACATCTGCCACAAAATAATAAACATGTATAAAAAAGTATACTTTTTTCATCTGTAGGCTTACACTTTTAAGTGCTTAGTTAAAATTTCTGTGTATTATTTTATTTAGTGAAGGCCAGAATTCTGCTATTTTTATGCTTATAAAATAACCATTGCAGAACCTTGAGCTATGAATTAGTGTGGGTAAGATGAAAAAGTTTTCCACTTTTCTTAGAACATCATCAGAAATAGAAAAAAAACCTGACTTGGAGAACATAGAAACTACTCCCTTTAGTACCATGTTAGGGGTTTCTTCCTAATGGGAGTAAACATATCAGCTGCAAAAAGCCATGACCTGCTACCCCTGCCTTGTGGATTGTGATAGGGAAGGAAAAGTAATGAGAAATAAAAGGAAAGAGATGACAGACAGTGGCTATATTTGTAAATCTGTTGCTTTTATAGTTATTTATCTAGTCTTGTATTCCCAGCACCTAACACAGTGCTTAACAGAAAGCCACACTAATAACATCTAGTAGAATTTTAAAAAAATAGTATGAGTAACTGCTCATATTTATATAACAAATTAATATTTGCAAAGTTGCTTTACAAAGTAGCTTACATTACATTATTACATTTATTTGCAGAGTAGCTCACAACAACCTTGTAAATTTATTGGAGGAAGAAACAGGTTTATAGAATTGAAATTAGCTGCCTAGGATGACTCAGCAAGTAAATCAATTGACTAACTTTAGCTGCCTCTCTTAATGCTTTTTGTACAGAGTTGCTTAAAACATATTTCCTGAAATTTATAGAAAGATAGATTATATCCAGTAATTAATCTAAAAATGTATAAAAAAAGGATTTTCATGAAAGGTTTTTTTTTTTCATTAAACTATGAGTAAAAATGGAATCATATCAGGTGTTTACTTTGGCTTTTGTCTGAATAAATGTTTCAGGAAGGCAGTCATGGATACAAATCACTTCCATATGGACTGCAATAGATTTTAGAAATAATATTATCCAGTCCTTTAAGTTTACAGGTCAGGAAACCTAGTGGAGTGGTTTGCCCAACCAAAGTTATATAGATGGTTACTAGCAGTGTTGGAAATAAAATCCTGGCCTCACTTCCTACTCCCAGTTTCTTAAACTATATCATATCCATCTTGCTTTACTTTCAATAAAAATGCTCATATATTGTGTCTTGTAGTCAAGAAATAAATTCTGGAATAATTTCAGATATATCTCACATAGAGATTTGGCTTAAGGAAGAAACAATAGTTGTATGGCATAGGATCCCAAAGTTGTTTTCTTCCTGCTAGGTGAATGCCATGTAAACAATACCTGTCATGAAATTACATAATGTAGGATAAAGAAAGCTTTACATTAATCCATCTGAACTACTGGAAAAAAACCATAAAATAATATTATCTAACTAATAACAGCTTAACTCTTCATCTTCAGTTGATATTATGCTTTACGGTTTACAAAGGATCTTTCTCATACCAGTTTTATGAAGTTGTTAGGATATGTAATTCTCTCTACAAATGAGAAAATTGAGGCTCAGAAAAGTTAAATGGCTACATAATTAGCATATAGAATCAGTATCATCTTTGCATATAAAGGATCTACAAATACATGTAAAAGTGAAAAATTAAAAGTTTTTGATAATGTATATTGAACTTTGCAGCTGTCATAAATATTATTCACCTAAACTTTCAGGAAATAAACTAGATTTGATATGCTTATTTGATTAGTGGTTTTTATGAATCAACTTCCTTTAATTTACTTGATGTTAATGGGTAAAACACTGTTCTAGGAAATATTGAAGTTTAATTTTGAAGATAATATTTTGATTATTAACAAACTTAATATAGTAAAAACATGCCAATATAAATGTAATTTGAAAAACTTCATAGGACTTGGAATGATGATGTTTGAATACATGTGTTCAAGGACTCATTTGTCTCATTAAAGATATAATTTTCCACCTGCAATATTAGAATATTTTTAATATTATATAATTTATTCTAAAACTGAATCAGAATATATTTGTAAATGAGAATATTGACCTTTGTGTCTCACATATGCTGCTCCAGTCTCTTGCCTGTTAATTCAGCAATTCATGTCAACAAACAAAAACTTACTTAGGCAGAGAAGATACAGTGAGAAAGACAAAATAGACCCTGCCTTCAAGGAACTTAAATGGTGAATGCAAGTGAGTAAAGCTTAAAAACAAACTTTTCCTTTAAAATAGATGAGTTTTTTTTGCTTATTATAAAAAAGTAATTATTTTCAAACTTAAAAACATATCCCCTCCCCTCTCTTAGCATTGTACCCTCCCTACTGGACAGAGAGCTGATTTGAAAGCATATAATTCCATTTTTGACACATACTGATTGTGTGACTTTGTCTCTTCTTCAAGTATGAGTTTTAAACTTTTTTTTATAAAAATTTTTTTTTCTCAATTTCATGTAAAGATAGTTTTTAGAATTCAGTTTTAAAAAATTTTTATTTCTAAATTTTCTTTTTTCCTCCTTTACCTCTCTTCTCTCTAAGATGGTAAGCAATTTGATATAGGTTTTATATGTGCAATCATGTAAACCATATTTCTTTGTGAATTTTCACAGCTGTAAATTGTAGAATAGTTTTTGAACTGCATCAGAGGAGCTTTCCTCATTGGGAACTTCCTACGTTATTGAAATTGGAAGACTAGTGAAAAAAATTAACTATTACAGGATCATAAATCTAGAACTAGAAAAGATTTTAAAGGTCATCCAGTTTTGCCTAATAATTTTGACTAAGGAGAAAACTAAAGCCCAAAGTAGTGAAATCAAATTACAAGCATTTATTGAGTACTTACTATGTGTATTAGTGTGCCACATTGGTAAATTCTGAGTCTTGAAGGAAACCTAGAAAGCCAGGAGGGACTGAAGATGACAAGAGAACATTCTAGGTGTGGGACAAACAGTGAAAATGCAGTCAAAAGATAAAGAGTATACTCTCCATATACTCTAAATAGAGTATATGAGTATATGGAGTATATGGGAGAGTATATGAAAATGTAGGAAAGGGGCAAGTTATAAGGGACTTTTAAAGTCACACACAGAATTTTATATTTAATCTCAGAGATCATAGGGAGTCATTGGAATTTATTGAAATAGGAAAGTGACAAGGTACATTAGCAAATGGGGGGGTGACAAGGCACATTAGAAAATTTTCTTTGGCATCTGAGTGAAGGATGGATTGTAGTGGGATCATAACTGAGACAGGGAGAAGACTCAGAAGTCTGTTGCAATTATCTATACCAAGGTGACAATGGTGTCAGAGGAGAGATAGGATTGTTTCAAAGATAGAATCCGCAGTATATATTATGTATATAGAGAGAGTGAGAGGTAATTGTGAATATGGTGGAAATTGGAAGGGGGAATGCTTGGAGGGAAAGAGGTTCATTGAATTTGCAATCCACAGACTTTCCAGTTTGAGATGTCTAATAAATATTTGGAGGGGCAGCTAGATGGCACAGTGGATAGAGCACCAGCCCTGAAGTCAGGAGGACCTGAGTTCAAATCTGGTCTCAGACACTTAACATTCCCTAGCTGTGTGACCCTGGGCAAGTCACTTAACCTCAATTGCCTCAGCAAAAAGCAATATATATATATATATATATGTATTTGGAGATGTAAGACTAGAGATTAGGAGAGAGATTAGGGCTGGATAAATAGCTGTGAAAATCATATGCAGAGAAGTGATCACTGGCAGCTGATGAAATCACCAAGTGAAGTGATATAGAAGGAGAAGGGAAGAAGGTTAAGGACAGACGACACTTTGGGGAGGTAGCCTTTTTTTTAAACAATAGCTTTTTATTTTCAAAATACATGCAAAAATAGTTTTCAACATTCATCCTTGCAAAACCTTGTGTTCCATTTTTTTTCTCCCTTCCTTCCCCCACCCCTTTCCCTAGACAGCAAGTAATCCAATATAGGTTAAATATGTGTGGTTCTATTAAACTTATTTCCACATTTATCATGCTGCACAAGAAAAACTAGATCAAAAAAGATTAAAAATTAGAGGAAAAAAAGCAAGCAAACAACAACAAAAATGGTGAAAATACTATGTGATGCATACTCACTTTCCATGATCCTCTTTCTGGATGCAGATGGCTCTCTCCATCACATGTCTATTGGAATTGGCCTGAATCATCTTATTATTGAAAAAAGTTAACTCCATCAGAATTGATCATCATATAATCTTGTTACTGTATACAATATTCTCTTGGTTCTACTCACTTCACTTTACATCAGTTCAAATAATTTGGGAGATAACTTTTTAATAGATATGATCTAGATAAAGATCCAGGAAAGGAAGAGAATGATCAGAAGAAAAGTCAGGCAGGCAGATAAAAGAAAACCAAGAGAGAGCAGTGTCATGAAAACTTAGAGAGAAGAAATTCAAGAAGAGGGTGGATATGTCATAGGTACAGAGAAGTCAAGAAGGATGAGGATTTAGATTTTGGTAATTAAGAAATCATTGTCAGATTAGGTGATTGTAGTTTCAGTTGGATGATAAGGTCAGAAACCAGACAAAGAAAGTGATTGAAGACAAAATACCAATTTTAGATGTTTTTCTTATCTTTAGTAATGAAAAAAGCAGGGGATGATAGCTAATGGAGAGTGAGATGAAGATTTTTTTTTCAAGGATTAGAGAGAGATGAACATGTTTTTAGACAGAAGAGAAGTAGTCAGTAGCTAGAGAGAGAGTGAGGATGATAGAGGAAAAAGTCTGCTGGAGAAGATAAGATAGAATAGGATCAAGGATGCATGTAAAAAGGTTGCCTTAGCTAGAGGAAAGGCCTTGTTTTCATGTGAGATGAGTGAAGTAAGAAATAGTAGGGGAAGACATCTGAGGGATGTGAGATGAGGGGAGAAGCAGTTCTCAGTAAATGACTCAGTTTTTTTCAGTGAAGCATGAGGTGAAGTGTTCAGGGGTGGTAGTAAGGTGCCATAGGAGGTTTGAAGAGAGATGAAAAGGGTCGATTGAATAGCTCACTATGGTGAGTGAGATTGTGAACTGATTATGGAGGTATAAAGAGACTGCTTTGTTGTAATGAAGACCCAAATGAGATTATATAACATAAATTTGTAGTGGACCAAGTCAGCATTTTTAGATGAATTTTCTTCAGTTTCATTCAGTAGCACATGAATAGGAACAGTGGATGATTGATTCTTAGAAAAGCATGATTGGTAATAGTACAAAGGAAGAATGTAGAGTTAAACTGATTCATTATGTAATTGAGGTAGGGAGGGGAGGAGAATTTGACTAGTGCGAGGGTGATGGACTGGAATAGAACTGAGAGGGAAGAGGGATTAGAGATCATAGTGAGGACAAAGAACAAAGTTAGAATTTGTAAGACAGAAAAAAGTAGATAAAATATTACAATAAAATAAAGGAATTTCAGAGTTTATGAACATGGAAGTAGAATACTTGTGAGTAATGTCAAAAACAAGCTACATCTCTGTGTAGCTGAGGTGGAGTAGATTATGGGAAATGCGTTAATTAAGGAATTACAGATTTAGGATGTTTGAAGGGGAATCAGTATGTATACTGATATTTATTTAATATTTTATTTTTTCCCAGTTCCACATAAAACCAATTTTTAGTATTTGTTTTATTTACATTTTGAATTTAAAATTTCCTTCCTCCTTCCCTCTCCTTTTAGTGAAGAGGCAAACAATTTACACATCTGCAGTCATGTAAAACATATTGCCATGTGAGTCATGTTGTAAAAGTCCCCAATAAAAATGAAGTTAAAAAAATGCTTTAGTCTGCATTCAGATTGCATTAGTTCTTTCAAGATAAATAGCATTTTTCATTGATCACAAGTATTTCAGAATTGTCTTAGATTGTTTTGCTGAGAATAACTAAGTCCTTTGTAGTTAACTATCAATTCAATATTACTGTTCATCAGTATGTATGTTGAAGTATTTAGTGTGGGGGCAGGAATTGGGATGAAGAGAACTGTGAGCCACGCACTGAATTCCTTGAGGAAAGTATCTTAGAGGCTGGTGAATAATAGTTGCCACTCTTGATTGGGTGATAAATAAGAAGTGAATGAGTTTTAAAGGAGAAAGGCAGCTAGGTAACTCATTGTTTATAGTGAACCTCAAGTTGAGAAAATTTATCTTTCTAAATTCATTTCTGGCCTCAGACACTTTAGCCATGTAACCCTGGGCAAGTCACTTAACCCTGTTTGCCTCAGTTTCCTTGTTTGTAAAATAAGTTGAAAAGGAAATGGCAAACCACTTTGGTGTCTTGCAAGAAAGCCCCAAATAAAAAACCCAAATTGAAAACAAATTAACAACAACAAAGGAGGAAAGGTTACTCTGTGATGGGGAAGAGTCAGAAGTTGCAATGGAGAGAATGTAGTATTCAGACCTTCTTGCCAGAACCAGTTTGTGGAGGCATGAATCATTGCAGGTGTGACCATTGCAGGTATAATTGGAAAAGTTTGCTAGAGAGCTAAAAGATAGAATGATAAAAGAAAAGCAAGATGAAAATAAGTTTCTTAATTATGTAGCAGATAATGTAGATCGGGGAAGAGCTGGGTAGATTTTTGAATAGATCATTGGAAGATAGAGTTCAGGGGGATGGTAACAAGGGAGCAGATGGAATTTCTGCTTTGTCAACTAATGATTCCGAATCACTGAGATGAAGAACTGGAATTATGCTGTACCTTGAGGAAGAATTTCAGATAGGCAGTAATTGGAAAGGAGTCTATTAAAGGAAGCAGACTATTCATGCCCCTGCCTTGATATTCAGTCTTGTGGCAGGTTATGTATTGTATCCTGTGAGATTTAGAAGACCTTAACATCAGTAAGAAGCCAGTATATTCTGGGATAGTTTGGACAGGAGGCAGAAGCTCAAGGTATTTGTGATTTGGAAAGGCCATTGGAACACTGGAAACCCTGGGAACAAAGACAGAGGCCCCAGGACTATATTAACTGACACAGGATTTCTGGAGAAGATTCAAGATTTAGGAAGCCTTGGTTAGGTGTGCTAGATGAGGGGTGATGCTGCTCCCTCAGAAGTTCTAAGGATGAAGGAAAACTTTACCAGAGTCACATAGGTAGTGTATATAGATGTTTCAAATTTTTAAAAATTTATTTTATAAAGAGAAAACAATAAGAAAAAAGGAAACCTGAAAGGAATATAAAACAAAACAAAACAAAACAAGTCCAGAACATTTTTCATGTGCCCAGCAGGACATCAAGGAAGATTCAAAATATGTAACAATAAATTACCAGCAGAAGAATAAATTACAAGTTCTACTAATAACAGTAGAAGAAAATATGTGTATGAGGATCCATCTTTTCTTTACTTCCTTGTAAAGATTCTTCTTTTGTTCTCTGCTGTACACTTTTTTACTTTGTTCTTTTTTTCCCCTTTAATCCTTCCCACCTCCTCCAAGCAGGCTATAGTTAAAAAAGGTAATCTGATTATTCTTATATTTTCTCTTCTTGATCTGTTGTTTTTCTTATATTTCATATTTTGTTCTATTTTTTTTTAATTCTTTCCAATCTGTTTTGTTATTTCTTGAACTCTAATAGCTTCACTGGCTTCCCCTTGCCCAATTCTAATTTTCTTTTTTTAAAAATTTTTTATTTATTAATACTTTTTATTTGCAAAACATATGTATGGGTAATTCCTAAACATTAACCCTTACAAAGCTTTCTGTTACACATTTTTCCCCCCTACTCCCCACCCCTCCCCTAGATGGCAGGATATCCACTACATGATAATTATATTAGAATACTTAAGAAATCGAATATATGTATAGTTATTGCCACACATCATTTTTTTGTGCAGGAGAAATCCCAATTCTAATTTTCAAAGAGTTATTTTTTATTGTTGAGACACTCTATCTCCTTTTTTTTTAGTTAACTTTTTTTCCTCACAATCTTCTTGTATTTCTTGGATAGTTTTATTTTAATTTTTAAATTTCTCCTCAATTTAAATTCTTTTTTGAGTTTTTCTGTAAATTCTCTTTGCAGAGGTCCATTTTATGTTACTTTTTTGGTATAGAAGAAGCTTTATTTTTTTTTACTTTAGTGTCCTTCTCTGAATATGAACCTTGTCCTTCCCTGTTCCCCCAGTAAGTTTCAATAGTTGCGGTCTTTCTTTGTTGGTCATTTTTTTTTTAAATGTGAAGTGTTACTATAAGCACCTCTAATCATAAGTTGGGGTAATGGTGCTTCTAGCTTCACTTCAGCTTTCCCCTCTGACCTGGAACCCCAAGAGCTCCACCCTCCTACAAGTGCCTGCAGCCAACAGCACCCCTGTCTCCCTGCCTCTGTACTTACTGAATGTGCTGGTTCATTCTTTCCAAGAGCCAAGTCTCTGCAGCACAATTGGGCTTGGCATTCCTAATCAGGGAAGATTCACTCAGTTTTCCCAGTGAGACCCCAAAATCTATACACAGCTTTCTCTACATACAATAAAAGCTTTTGTGATTCCTGTTGGGGCTTCAGCCAAACCAGGGTTTCCAAATTGGTTGGTATTTCTGCAGACCTAACCTGAAGGTGTTTACACTTTACATTGGTTAATCCCCAGCTTGGGGTCTTTCTTTGGATCTTCTTAGGTTGTGCCTGGAGAACACTTGTTCTGTCTTAAATATTGATTTTTCACCACTCTGTATTTGCCATGAGGAGCAAATTTGTCCTGTTTTGGGGGGAAATCTGGAGAGCTTGAAATTTACTGACCTTCCTCATCTTCCCAGAATTCTTCCTCAAGAACTATCATTTTAACTCAGGTTGTGTGACTTAGAAGATTAATACTCCTACTACTGCACTACACAAATACTTCCCCTCCTCCAAATGTAGGAGTTAAGTAGTTATAAAAATGTGTACATTCCACTTTTTTTTTTGTAGTTACAAACTAGGTGCTTTTAAAAATTTTAGTTGCTTTCTATTTTTTAACATTTATATTAAAATTAGTTTCTAATTTAATTGAATCATGATTATTGTCTATGAAAACAAAGTTAAATATCAATTTTAATAAGTACTAATTATATCCTAAAATTTTGATAATTAAGCAAAACTAGAATGCATTATTTAGGAAAACTTAATATGTAATCTGAATTCATAAAATATAAAGATTATGTTGTGATGATTTCCATTTCAAAAAGTTTCTGTGATTTATGAATATAGTCTTCATTTTGCAGATTTCTTTTTGTTTTCCCCTTGCAAAGGATTTCTTTCAGTGTTCCTTTATTTTTTTGTTTGATAACTTTTTTATAATCTTCATTTCTAAATATATAATTACCTACTTTCTTCTCTAGATATATGTACTTTTCTAACAGATTAAAACTAAAAGGAAAAATAAATCATTTAATCAAACCAATTAACCCATCTGAGTTCCATAATATATGCAGTAGTCCATATTTTAGTCCTCCAACTCTTTGAAAAAGGGACACTTTCTTCTCCTGCTGAGACCCAATCTTGATCTTTGTTATGCCATAGCATATAGGTGTTTTTTTTTCTTTCTTTCAGTTTTTCCATTTGTATTGTTGTATTCAACACTGTGGATTTTTTTTTTGTTTCTGCAATTTCACTTAGAATCATTTCATACTACATATGCTACCTTGCAGTAATTATTTAACTTTTTGGGCTACAATTTTTTATTTTAAAAAATAATTCTAGATGGTTTAAGAGGTTCCTTCCAGTTCTGAATGCTATATGAGTTCCCTGGCTTCTTGGCAACTTTCTAATCTTCAGACACTTTGGTTAACCCTTCTTTCATTGGAGAAATGTATGCATTGTGTGGAATGTTGCATACTCTGTTGGAGAAGTCTTCCCTTTTTTTTTTTTGGCAATAGTTTCTTTTAATTAGTTCTTCACTTACATTTTTTTCCCTTGAAAACTGCATTTCAATATAATTGGTTTCCTTTATAATCTTATATAATTTTTTTCCCTGAGGCAATTGGGGTTAAGTGACTTGCCCAGTATCACACAGCTAGGAAGTGTGAAGTGTCTAAGACCAGATTTGAACTCAGGTCTTCCTGACTTCAGGGCTGGTGCTCTATTCACTGTGCCACTGGCTGCCCTATAATCTTGTGTATTTTATGCATATAAAAACATTATTCTGAGAAGAATTCATAGGTTTCACCAGACTGCTAAAGAGATCCATGATGCAAAAAAAGTTAAGAATATTTGCTTTATATAGTCAAATCTCTATAATGCAGACATTTTATAACATATTCAAGAAATGAATATATGTACAAGTTTTGAGTATAGAATATAAAGTGGTATAAACCTATATTTTTGATTATTCTCATTAAATTGCTGTTCTCATCCTGAACATATGAACTAAAAGTTTATTTTATTGTCTTTAAATGAAATTGAAGGAAATAAGTTAGGTAGCAAAAAGTACAATTTAGATCAATTCAACCAACATTATTAAGCACCTTTTATGTGTTAGGCACATAGAATTCCCAAGATGAAAAAGTGGAGACCTTAGTGAGATCTAATATTAGTGAAGCATTTTTATTTTTGAGATCTGAGGTTGAAAAACCTAAGGCCCCAGGAAATGAATTGACTTGCCTTAGGTTGCTTGAGAACAGTTGAGTAGAACTCAACTGGTTTTTATTTATTTATTTATTTATTTTAAAAAATTTATTAATACTTTTTATTTGCAAAACATATGTATGGGTAATTCATAAACATTAACCCTTACAAAGCTTTCTGTTACAAATTTTTCCCCCCTACTCCCCACCCCTCCCCTAGATAGCAGGATATCCACTACATGATAATTATGTTAGAATACTTAAGAAATCGAATATATGTATAGTTATTGCCACACATCATTTTTTGTGCAGGAAAAATTGTACTACAAGAAAGAATAATCCGATAAAGGAAATACAATGCAAGCAAACATCAATAGAGAACATGAAAATGTTATGTTGTGGTCCACATTTCACATCCCTTTCTCTAGGTGTATATGGCTCTCTTCACTGAACAATTGGAACTGGTTTGAAGCATTTCATTGTTGAAGAGAGTCATGTCCATTAGAACTGATCCTCATATAGTATTGTTGTTGCCGTGAATAATGATCTCCTGGTTCTGCTCGTTTCACTCAGCATCAGTTCATGCAAGTCTCTCCAGGCCTCTCTGAAATCGTCCTGCTGGTCGTTTCTTATCGAGCAATAATATTCCATAACATTCATATACCATAATTTATTCAGCCACTCTCCAATTGATGGGCATCCATTCAGTTTCCAGTTTCTAGCCACTACAAAAAGGGCTGCCACAAACATTCTTGCACATGTGGGGCCCTTTCCTTCTTTTATGATTTCTTTGGGATATAAACCCAATAGAAACACTGCTGGGTCAAAGGGTATGCATAGTTTGATAACTTTTTGAGCATAGCTCCAAATTGCTCTCCAGAATGGTTGGCTCCGTTCACAGCTCCACCAAGAATGCATCAGTGTCCCAGTCTTCCCACATCCCCTCCAACATTCGTCTTTATCTTTTCCTGCCATGTTAGCCAATCTGACAGGTGTGTAGTGGTACCTCAGAGTTGTCTTAATTTGCATTTCTCTGATAATTAGTGATTTGGAGCACCTTTTCATATGATTACAATAGTTTTAATTTCATCATCTGAAAATTGTCTGTTCATATCCTTTGACCATTTATCCATTGGAGAATGGCTTGAATTCTTATAAATATGAGACAATTCTCTATATATCTTAGAGATGAGACTTTTATCAGAACCCTTAAATGTAAAGATGATTTCCCAATTTGATGCTTCCCTCCTAATTTTGTCTGCATTAGTTTTGTTTGTACAGAAACTTTTTAACTTAATATAATCAAAATTATCTATCTGGTGTTCAATTAAGAGTTCCAGATCTTCTTTGGACATAAATTTATGCCATCACCACAGGTCTGAGAGGTAAACTATTCTATGTTCCTCTAATTTGGTTATAATATTACTCTTTATATCTAGATCATGAACCCATTTACATCTTATCTTGGTGTGCGGTGTTAGGTGTGGGTCCAGCCTTAATTTCTTCCACACTAGTTTCCAATTTTCCCAGCAGTTTTTGCTGAATAGTGAGTACTTATCCCAAAAGCCGGGGTCTTTGGGTTTATCAAACACTAAATTGCTAACATTATTACCTAGCTTGTCCTGATATCCTATCCTATGCTACTGATTGACTGCTCTATTTCTCAGCCAGTACCAAATGGTTTTGATGACTGCTGCTTTATAATATAGTTTTAGATCTGGTACAGCAAGGCTACCTTCATCTGTCTTTTTTTTTCATTAATTCCCTTGAAATTCTTGACCTTTTTTT
>JAJPUD010000392.1:395859-411918 GCA_023553655.1 Myrmecobius fasciatus | reverse complement strand
ATTTGTGTGGAAAGTGTTTTGTAGTTTAGTTCGTATAGTTTCTGACATTTTCTTGGCAGATAGATTACCAAATATTTTATGCTATCATCCATTATTCTGAATGGAATTTCTTTTTCTATCTCTTGCTGCTGAACTTTGTTGGTAATATATAAAAGTGCTGATCATTTATGTGGATTTATTTTGAATCCTGCAACTTTACTAAAGCTGTGAATTGTTTCTAGTAGTTTTTTAGTTGAGTCTCTAGGGTTCTCTAAGTATACCATCATGTCATCTGCAAAGAGTGATAATTTGGTTTCTTCATTACCTACTCTAATTCCTTTTATCTCTTTTTCTTCTCTTATTGCCAAAGCTAACATTTCCAATACAATATTAAATAGTAATGGTGATAGAACTCAACTGTTATATACATTGAATGTTTTCTTTTCTTTTTTTTCCCATTTTATTAAAGCTTTTTATTTGCAAAACATATGTATGGGTAATTTTTCAACATTGACCCTTGTAAAGGTTTCTGTTACAAATTTTTCCCTCCTAGCCCCCACCCCTCCCCTAGATGGCAGGATATCCACTACATATTAATTATGTTAAAATACTTGACAAATTGAATACGTGTATACATATTTTTATAGTTATCTTGCTGTGCAAGAAAAATTGGATCTACAAGAAAAAAATCTGAGAAGGGAAACATAATGCAAGCAAACATCAATAGAGAGAGCATGAAAATGTTATGTTGTGGTTCACATTTCATATCCCTCTCTCTGGGTGCATATGGCTTTCTTCACTGAACAAATGAATTGGTTTGAAACATTTCATTGTTGAAGAGAGCCACATCCTTCAGAATTGATCATCATATAGTCTTGTTGTTGCCGTGTATAATGATCTCCTGGTTCTGCTCATTTCACTCAGCATCAGTTCATGCAAGTCTCTCCAGGCCTCTCTGAAATCGTCCTGCTGGTCGTTTCTTACAGAGCAATAATATTCCATAACATTCATATACTGTAATTTATTCAGCCACTCTCCAATTGATGGGCATCCATTCAGTTTCCAGTTTCTAGCCATTACAAAAAGGGCTGCCACAAACACCCTTTGCACACATGGGTCCCTTTCCCTCCTTTAAGATTTCTTTGGGATATAAGCCCAATAGAAACACTTCTGGGTCAAAGGGTATACACAGTTTGATTAATTTTTGAGCATAGTTCCAAATTGCTCTCCAGAATGGTTGGCTCCGTTCATAGTTCCACCAACGATGTATCAGTGTCCCAGTTTTCCCACATCCCCTACATTAAATGTTTTCAATGAAAATTTATTTCTAAATTGGTAGGAGATAATATAAAATCTTTTTTATTTACAAGTATAAATGAGTTGGGTTTTGCATTATTTTCCAATGAATTGAGTCTGTTCAGTAATGAGTAAATTTCATTTATAATTGTTTTCATAAATTATAATATTCCTAAATAGTGACTTTGAAAATAGATTTTTAAAAGTTTTTTCCTTCCAAATATATTTCATTAAAGTAAAATTGTTGTGACAGACACAAAAAAATCTATGATTGAAAATATTAAAATAATTTTGGGTTGTTTTGAACTAATTCCTAAAATTTATGAATCATTTATTATTTATTATTTATATAATTTTATCAATTTATCATTATTAATTAATTATATTATGAATTATGGAGTAGTAAAATATAAACTACAATTAAAACTAATGATTTGAACTTGTACACATATTCCAATATTGCTTTGAGAACTGGGGAATTGGGAGTGACCCTGAAAAGTTCTTGAAGTCAAAAGTTCTTGTCCTTTGGCAAATACATCTAAAGTATTGGGAAGAAGCCACAAACGGTCCTAATACACAGGATCTCCAGATAAAGTTTCTGTAACCTATTTAAGTAGGTAGTTTCAAGTAGAAGTTTATTCCTTGTCTAACCCCAATTTTTCTTGATTCAGTTTATATTTATTTGTTTTAATTTTGTACTTTGAAATGGCAAAGTATTGAAACTGTAGTCTGTATATATAATTTTTAATATATTTGATGACTATCTTACTTGCTTAGTCTAAATCTTTCCTCAAAGATTTATAAACTGTTTCTATTCACTATTTTTTGATGATGCATCATAACAAAATTCAGCATCTGAAATTAATGTATGAAGCAATATTTTTTTCCCTTCAGGAATAGGTAAAAGCTAATAATAATGAGCTTCAGAAACTCATAGATTTAGTGCCTTACAGGCCATCTAGTCCAATTCATGAAGAATGGGAACTCAGAGATTAACTCATTTGCTGAAGGTCATATAGCAAGTCAATAAAGTCAGGATTTGAAACAAGGTCTTTTGATTCCAAATCAAGTACTTTTTATGTCTATAATATGAAATTCTTTCTCATCTCTAAATTATTAATTTGTATTACATTTGTATGAGTGGATATTAGAAAATGTCCAGGAAAAATCTTAAATATTGAAATGTAGACTTCCTTCCATGAATTAAAGTAAGTGGAATTTTTTTGACTTTTATCATCATTTTGAAATTTTCAATTACATCTTTGTAATTAATATTATCAAGACAGATTTTATTTTAAAGCTTTATTTTTAAAACTTTTTGTTTTTCTAATTCTATAGTTATTCACTTCATGTAGAAGATGGAATAATATTTTTCAAAATAATTTTGTTAATAATAACTGACAATAAGTTATTGACTTTTTAAAGAGTATTGAATCTTAGAATAAATAATTTGTTCAGCTTTTTACATTTGCTGGCTAAATTATATTTTAAGCATACTTTTTATGATTTTGGGAAATATTTAAATTGTTTCTATGAGGTGAACAAGAGAAAATTTATACATAACTTTATTTGGATTTTACTCAAAAAAGCATCAGGGAAATATTACTCTGCTAATATTTAATTATTTTAATATGAAAGATGTTCATAACCCAGTTTATTAAAATGGAGTCGTGTTTGAATAGTCATGCCACAGAAGGTCTTATTTCATAGTGTACTTAAGTGGCATATTCCTCTGATGCTTTTAGTTTTATTGTATTTTGTTATTCTCCTTTATTATGCTTTCTTTCCTTACCCCAAGTTGAACCCTTTCTTATTATAATGAAAGCCATTTATGTAAAGGTCAGCATCACTGTGACCATGTCTGTAACTTCTTCCCGTAACTGCCTTCCATATCCATAGTTCTGACCTTGCACTTATGACTTTGATGAGAATCAAATTGGACTTTCTCCACAAAGTATGTAAGATTTTTTCCATCATAGGTGGCCACTAGAAATAATTTCAGTACTCAGAAAAATGATTTCATTTACTTGTCCTCTAAAAATTGCTAACAGAGAAAGTTAATTTACAGACTGCCAGATGCATCCAGTTATATATTTAAATGCCTTTGCTAAAGTTGTTTGTATAGCCCCTTTACTTTTGAGCAGTAAATATAGGCACTATACACAACATTTATATAGAATGTAAAGCAATATTTAACAAAAGGACACTTTGAATGACTAAAATTATAAAGTTGGTAAAGTAGAATATTATATCCCTTCATTTTAAAAATAGTATTTTATTTTTCCAAAGTTTTCAATATTCACTTTTGCAAAACCTTATATTCAAATTTTTCTACCTCTTCCCCAGTCTTCTCGTCTCAAGACAGCAAGCAATCTGATATAGTTTAAATATATTTCCATATTTGTCTTGCTGCATAAAATATTTGATCAAAAGGAAAAAAAAACATAATAAAAGGGGAAAAACAAGCCAACAAGCAACAACAAAGGTAAAAATACTATGCTTTAATCTACCATCTTCATAGTTCTCTCTCAGGATATGGATGACACTTTTTATCACCAGTCTATTGGAATTGCCTTGAATCATCTTATTGTTGAAAAGGGACAAGTCCAACACAGTTGATAATCACATAATCTTGTTTCTGTATACAATGTTTTTCTTGATTCTGCTCACTTCATTTAGCATCAGTTCATGTAAATCTTTGCAGGTCTTTCTAAAACAGCCTGCTCACTCTTTGCTATAGAACAGCATTCCATTATATTCATGTACCATAACTTATTCAGGTATTCCCCGACTGAGGGGCATCTGTTCAGTTTCTAGGTCTTTTCTATTACAAAAAGGGCTGCTACAAACATTTTTGCACATGTGTATCCCTGTATTTTAATGTATATTTTCCATACTTCTTTTTTAAAAAAAATTGGAAGTAAAAGCAATATGGTTGAAAGATAGTTGGATATGATTTGACATATTTCTAATTTTAAAAAGGTGTATTTTGAATAATTCACAGTCTTGTTACTTTTTTTTATCTTTTCGTTTATACTTTAGCTTTTAAGACTGATGATTTTGAACTGTTAGATTCAGTTTTTTGGTCTTATCCTGTAAAATAACTTATTTTTGCAAAAAACATCTATTATTTCTTTCTCATTGCTTATTCTTCAGTTGGACAGAAAACAAAGAAAAGAAAATCTTTATAACAAATATGCATAATCTAACAAAACAAAGTTGCAGGTTGGCGCGCTCTCTCTCTCCATATATATAAAATCATTCTCATGAAGGTCTTTATAATTTTCTTTTTTTTGATAGTTGGATTTTTAAGCAACAGGTATATTTCTATTGAGAGAAACTGCATAGCATTGTTTAGTTATTTGATACTATAATATAAAATGTTAAAGGTTATTTTTCTTGCTAATACATTTTATAATTTCTCCAAGGAAAATAAGACAGGTTTACTTTCCTTAATTTAAAAAATGTTTAAAATCCCTGTCAATTTTTATTTGAAAGAAGTTGAGGGGGGCAGGTAGGTGGTGCAGTAGATAGAGCACCAGCCCTGAAGTCAGGAGGACCTAAGTTCAAATCTGGTCTCAGACACTTAACATTCCCTAGCTGTGTGACCCTGGGCCAGTCACTTAACCCCAATATTCACTTGATTATATTAAAATGTCTAATGGTCTATGAGTTTCATATTGATTGGAATAGGCTTTTAACCAATTATATAAAATTATGTACACAATTAACTAAAATTGTATAATTGTATAAAATAAAATTTCTAGGGTAAAACTATTCTCAGTTTTGTTCTGCCTAGTTTAATTTATTTCAGCTATTTTAGGCAGACACTTCAGAAAAGTGCCTTTGTTAATAGCTACTCAATAAATATTTGTTGAATAAATGACTAAGTGAATGGAAGGTAAAGAAACTGAACTAAGTACTGAAACAGACAGAAGTCTTAGATAATAGGTTTGTCTTTCAGAAGTTTGTTACTTATAAAATTGGCATACATTTTTTCTTAGAAACTATAAAGGATGAATAATTTACTAAAAATTTAGTTGTATAATTGAAATAATAGTATTATTGAGTCATGTTGGAGTCTTCGTGACCCTGTTTAGGGTTTTCATGTCAAACATACTGGAATGCTTACTTTCTACAACTCATTTTGCAGATGAGGAAATTGATACAAGTAGGACTAAGTAACATGCCCAGGGTCACACAACTAGGTCTATGGCTGTATTCGAATTCAGATATTCCTGGCTCCAGGTCTAGTGCTCTATCCATTGTACCATCTAACTGTCCAAATACTATGTACTATTAGCATATCCTTTCTTCTTTATCCTAAGAGCTCAGTGAAAAGGGTATGTTGTGGTTGGGGAAATGAACTCTGGGAATTCGGAGTAGAAGAATGGAATAAGATGGGAGGGGTTGGGGGAAAGAGTCCCAATTGACCTAAATTTGGAACCTTTATAAACTAGATGCTGCTCATCTTCAGAGAAGTGCCTGATTATACTGTTCCTTAATAACTTGTTTCTTATTATAAATACCAGGTTCAGTTTTAGACTTCTTAATTAGCTTATAGGGTGCTGGTTTAAATTCTTCCTTATACATTTATTAGATATATGATCCTAGGTGAGTTGCAACTTCTCTGAGCCTCAGTTTCCTTATCAGTAGAATGAGTTTGGACAAAATGACCTATAAGGTCCTGTCTAATCTTTATGAGATTAAAGAAAATTCAGAAGAAACAGAGATAATAAAATAGTTGAAGTAATAAACCTTTAAGAAAAGTTAAGAAAAGTAGAATTAATCAGATTTTAAAAAGATAAGCTTGAGTACAATTTATTAACTATCATAATGTATATGAAAGATAAGAATAAAAATTTATTTTAAGCAGCATTATAAAAAATTAAGCCAGTCATCGGAAAAAACATCCTGACATAATTGTTAAGCAATCAGAGCAGACTGTGGAATCAGTATAGATCTTTATTTTTCATTAGATTGTGAGTTCCTTGGAGGCAGACACTGTTTTTTGCCCTTTTTTTGAAATCCACAATTTTTAGCACAGTATGAGTCATGCCTGCTTTTCTTGATCCCTTTTGGGGTTTTCTTGGCAAAGATACTAGAGTGGTTTGCTATTTCTTTCTCCAGCTAATTTTTCATAGATGAGGAAACTGAAGCAAACAGGGTTAAATGACTTGGCCAGGATCAGAAAAGATTTGAAATCAAGAAGGGGAGTTCTCCTGACTCCAGGCATAGTACTCTATGCACTATGTTACCTAGCTGCCCTCATATTATGCATAGGTTACTTTGAAATATATATACCTATCAATACATATACACATATTCATTTATACATCTACACACACACACATATGAAATTCAGCACATTAATTTCAAAGGTACCATGTGTGTCCCTATTGCTTTCTGAGCTATTGTTCTTTTGTGCATTAAGGAAAAATATTTTGATAACTCTCTTCTTTCTCTCTGTTTCTTTCTCAAATATAATTGAGAGTTTACCTCTCAGTTACCTTCAAATTAAATACACACACACACATATACATTCTATACCTATGGTATATATATGGTATATGAGTCTAAAAGTATTTCCTTCTTCTCTTTGAATCTGTGACCTGTTAGTTGTTAAGTAACCTGATGAAACTTGATTATTGCCTTGGAATTTTTACATTAGTATTCTCTGCATTTTCTGTAGCCTTTGCTTGATGAATCATATATCCAATATTAGTGTACAATTTGTGATGTCTAAAAAATAAAACTATTTAAGTTCTTATTTATAAAGCATAGTTATGTTGTAGTTCACAAATGAAACTTTTATTATATATGACAACTTGTTATTTTTAAAAATTTCCACTCAACAGTTTAAAGCTGCATCTTTTAAAAATCATTGAACAGAATTAGTAATTATAATTGCTTTTGCTTTGCTGCCTTATTTGTTTTGTTACAGATTTTCTTCATAATTTCAAAAATCTTTGAATAAGTTTTTTAGTTTGCTGTGTTATTTTGTGTGTTCATGTGCTTTTTACCATTAGATTATCTGCTGTCCTGTTAGTGTCTATTCAATTTTATCTTTGCTGACTAAAAGGAAAGGTCACATAATGTTTTGTATGACTGGGCCAAAGCTTTCAATACTGAAGTAGCCAAAGGCATTCATTGTATTTCCTATCTAAATGTTATTTATAGTCTGCTGCTTATTGATTTTTGATGCTTTTTAATTAATAGCTGGTTTCTTTTGACATATTTATAAAGAAATTTTACTGTTTTCCTGATCTGTCTTGGTAAATGATGAGATTAGTGCAAATTTAGCTTTATAAATTCTCCTGCCATTTAAAAATATCACTTAAAATTAATGAGAGATTATTCATTATTTTGACATTTATGTTATATTTTTATGTTATTTGTTACAAATGATAAACTTCAATGGGGATACTCCCTCTCTGTATAATACTGATGTCTACAAATACTAATAAGCTGTATTTAATAAATATGATCATCCCAGCTTCTTTTACTAAGAATTTTTGGTTGTTTGTCACTAAAAGTAACAGTAAAATTCTGCATAGTGATCACAATAATTGCCTGAATTCAAGCAGAGAGACTCTGAAGAGCACAACTGTATGCCTAAGCATAAATAAAAAGCATTACTATTTCTGCTCCTCTCATGTGTGCTTAGCTGGTAGACTTTTTCCAAAATGCTTCTGATAAGAAATTATGCTGACTATTATCCAATTTGGAAATATATGTTTTTATTCCGAATGCACTCTGATAACGTCATTTTGATATGAACATGACACTGAAATTCTTTTTTTTATTAAAGCTTTTTATTTGCAAAACATATGCATAGGAAATTTTTCAACACTGACCCTTGCAAAGCTCTGTTACGATTTTTTCCCTCCTATCTCCCATCGCCTCCCCTAGATGGCAGGAAGTCTAATACATGTTAATTATGTTAAAATATTTGACAGATTGAATATGTGTATGTATATATATATTCATATATATATATACACATTTATACAGTTATCTTGCTGTACAGGAAAAAAAACTGAGAAGGAAAACATAATGTAAGCAAACATCAATAGAAAGTGTAAAAATGCTATGTTGTGGTCCAGACTCAGATCCCACAGACCTTTCCCTGGGTAAATATGGCTTTCTTCATTACTGAACAACTGGAACTGATTTGAAACATCTCATTGTTGAAGAGAACCATATCCTTCAGAATTGATCATCATATAGACTTATTGTTGCTGTGTACAATGATCTCTTGGTTCTGCTGATTTCACTCAGTATCAGTTCATGCAAGTCTCTCCAGGCTTCTCTGAAATCATCTTGTTGGTCGTTTCTTACAGGACAATAATTTTCATGACATTCATATACTATAATTTATTCAGCCACTCTCCAATTGATGGGCATCCATTCGGTTTCCATTTTCTAGCTACTACAAAAAGAGCTGCCACAAATATTTTTGCACATGTGGGTCCTTTTTCCTCCTTTAAGATCTCTTTGGGATATAGGCCCAATAGAAACACTGCAGGGTCAAAGGGTATGCACAGTTTGATAACTTTTTGAGCATAGTTCCAGATTGCTCTCCAGAATGGTTGGATCTGTTCACAGTTCCACCAACAATACACGTGTCCCAGTTTTCCCGCATCCCCTCCAACATTCGTCTTTTCCTGCCATCTTAGCCAATATGACAGGTGTGTAGTGGTATCTCAGAGACACTGAAATTCTTGAAGGCTGTGATAGTACACATCCTGACAGGTCCTGTTGAATTGAAATGAAATTTTTTTTTTTTTTTTTTTTTTTTTGCTTTTTGCTGAGGCAGTTGGGGTTAAGTGACTTGCCCAGGATCACACAGCTAAGAAATGTTAAGTGTTTGAGACCAGATTTGAACTCAGGTCCTCCTGACTTCAGAGCTGGTGCTCTATCCACTGTGCCACCTAGCTGCCCTGAAATGAAAAATTTTAATAGAAATTAATGATCATCATCAGTCCTCCAAGGAACAGTCTATCTAAGTTGAAAGTGGTTTATCACTTCAAGGTTATAGAAATTAATGATCATCATCAGTCCTTCAAGGAACAGTCTATCTAAGCCGAAAGTGGTTTATCACTTCAAGGTTATTACTTTTTCAGCTACCAACTTAAAGGAGATTGACCTCAAGGTACTTTTTTCATCTATAGGAAGTCTAAAAATCCATTTAACCATTGAGGGTTGGTAGTCTGTATTGGTAGAGAGAGTTCTTTAACCATTAAAGAAATA
This sequence comes from Myrmecobius fasciatus, assembly GCA_023553655.1. Taxonomy (NCBI): domain Eukaryota; kingdom Metazoa; phylum Chordata; class Mammalia; order Dasyuromorphia; family Myrmecobiidae; genus Myrmecobius; species Myrmecobius fasciatus. The sequence goes on along the minus strand of JAJPUD010000392.1, from coordinate 402,390 downwards.
TGATGCTTTATCGTATATGAAAACAATGCATATTTGATAGGAAACATACATTTAGGTACGCTAATAATTTGACAAACAGGTTTTATCCAGAATAGGAGGAATTTTTCTTGTATTTTAAAGGGAAAAATATGTACTATGCTATTGTTATACATGAGTTTCCCCTTTTCTCTGTCTATTAAAATACTACTCGCAATTCAAAGCTGAAATTAAAAATTCTCTTGGCTACCTCCTCTGATTTTTCTGCTAGAATTAATTTCTCATGATTTAGGTAAATTTTTGTTTATGCTTTAGGCACTGTTGTTACCTTTTCTTTATATGTCTCTGTGCCTGTTTTTGTGCTTTTTTTTTTCTTCTATTAGATTGTATTCTTTTTAAGGGCAGATGTGATTCTGGTTTATTTTTCTGTTTTTTTTCCAGAATCTAGTTGATTCTAAAGTGCTACATACCTTAACAGGTGCTTAATGAATATTTAAAGGATATTAATGTGTGAATGAAATGTTGGAAAATGTTGCTATGGATTATATTTCTTATTCCATAGTTTTTGGAGTAGGTATTTATATATCTGGTGTGGTTCAGATGAAGATCTTTATGGTGATAAGAATGTAGATTAGTTCTTATTTCCTTAAATGGGCATAGTTGCTTTTTTTGGGGGGGGAAGTTTCTATCAACCGGTGCAAATGAATTTAGAGAGAATTTAGTTTTTTAAACTCAACTACTTATTTTACTTTACAATATCTGTTAATTTGCTTAGTTTATATATTTAGGATTTGACTAAAAAAACTTCTTCTGGATAGAAAATAAAATGTTGCCTTTGGAGTTTCAAAGGTGTGTCTACTCACCTAGGCACCCATTCGTGCAAGAATGTAAAATAAATTTTTCCTGCATTCATCAGTGAGTGAATGGAGTTCTTGGTAAGATATTTTGTTTCTTACAAATATGGGCTCTATCTGGAATCCAGACTTTATGAATTTGGGGTAGCCCTGTTGAAACAGGAGGAGACTCGTCCTCTTGATTTCAACGGCCTTGTGGCTTAGCTCAGAGTTCTCCCCCCCCTCCCCCTCCGTCATAGACTGTCTAAGATCCCAAGAAGTAAGGTCACTGCTGAATCCAGCAAGGGAATCAGAATAGGTTCTACTCTGTGCATAGACCAAAGATAAGACTATCTCGTATTGCCTTTGGTGGCTGGGGCCATCTTACAGGGTCTGAGGTGTCAGACAGATTAGTAAAATGGGGAATGTAATGGTGCCAAAGAGTGGAAACTTCTGAGACATACTTCTCATATAGTCCTGGAAGAGAGGGAATGTCAGGAAATCTAGAATGTAGAGATCTTCACACTGGAGTGCAGGAAGAATCTGCACAAGAGAAATTTACAAGAAACTTTAGGGGAACTAGAGAAAAGAAGGAGGCCCCAGAAGAGAAGAGGTTCTTTTCCAGGATGTAGGGAAGAAACAACTTTGTACTAGACAGAAAGAAAAGGAATTTAAAAGCAGTTTGTGTTTGTGTTAGTGTGAGTCTGTGTTTTGTCTTCTATGTTTTTTTTTTCAGTCAGCTGAATTAGAAAGTAAAAGAAATGGCGATTTGGGGATTTTAAAGTGTTTGTTTTTTGCATCTTGATGTAAAGTAACCTGAATTTTTCGTAAGCTTTCAAGCTTCTCCCCTTAGAAAGGATTGAAAGTGACCAGGGCCACTGTGGGTGGACTTATGTCCAGTCCAACCTCTCCAAAGAACAGTAGTCTCCCTCAAAACCCCATGCTCAGCCTCAGTTTCTCTTTAGATAGGTCCCTATGTTCCCAAACTCCTCAGAGTCCCAAAACTTTTCTCAGGGGACTCTGGATTCTGTAAAAGGGTGCTGTCTACCTCGATGTGACTTGGAGAAATCTAGGGAAATCCATTTTATACTTTAAAAATTTCCCCCCTTCCCAATATAAGCAGTCCACATGGGTTTAGGGAAGAGTACAAAATTTAGGGGAGGGGGGAGATGGGAGTCATTGTCATTTTGTTTCCAGGTGCCTTTGTCTCCATATCAGGTCTCAAATAGTTTACTTCCATTTCAGAGATTTCAAGCAGTCTTAGGAGAATGGAGTTTTTGAGGGGAAGAGGAGTTTTCTCAAAAAATGTAACCTAAGTTTCTGTGTGTTTAAATTTAAATAGTACATGATAGAATTACTTTCAATTGATGCTTTTGGTAATAAGATTGTATAAATATGTATGCATTAATATTGTTATATTGCTACTAGAAGTTTAAATCTATATTTGATTTGAAGTTAAAAAGTGGTTATTAAAACAGTTCTCTGCTAACTTATCTAAAGAGATCAAGCTTGTATCTCCTAATGAGATGAAATATTGCTTTCTAAATTGTATATTGGGCAATTTGTAAAAATTACGAGCTATGGTTTAAAATTTTGTCAGTTTTGAGGCAGCTAGGTGGTGCAGTGCACAGAGCACCAGCCCTGAAGTCAGGAGGACCTGAGTTCAAATTTAACCTCAGATACTTAACACTTCCTGTCTGTGTGATCCTGGGCAAGTCACTTAACCCCAATTGCCTCAGCCAAAAAAAAAAAATTGTCAGTTCTGCTGGACTTATATATGTATATATATATACAAACTTTATGAAATTTGATCCAGAGTTATTTAGATATTAACTGTAGTGTGAATCTTAAAATTTAAAAAAGATGGTTTTAAAAAACAAGGAACAAGAAAGATTGATTTACAAAAGCAATTGGTAATTTGAACGGAACATCGCATTAGAATATTACAAGCTAGAGTACTGATTTTTAAAATAACTTTTAAAAATTGGTATGTATGTTAAAATTGGAAACTTGACTGTAAATTACATGAGATTCCTATCTATTTTTGTGATAGGCTATACTATGTCTATTTGGCTATCACTTAAGAAAATTGTGAGATTGCTACTTAAGTTATTTGGGGTTATTGTTGTAATATTGAAACCTTAAATTGTTAAGTATTATGTAAATTTTGTAGACACAAGATGATGATAGCCCCCAAAAGTTGGAATTTGGTCATGTGAAGAATTCACACTGGCCAATCTCTTTGGCAAAAGGTAGATTTATGATTTTCCGGCAGAAAGGAGACTGGTGCATGCCCTTAGTTGGCAGGTTGAATCCTTTAAAGGACTTAGCACCTTAAAAGAGTTAGCTATAAGGAGGAAAAATGGGGTCGAGAGATATAATGGAGTTAGGAGAGATATTACATGGCTTGGGGAAAGGGGAGAGGGAAGGACGCTTACAAGGTGGAGTGGGTGGCAGGCTGACCCAAAGGAAGGCAATAACCATGGGATGGTACATAATTAGATTTTAGCCTCAGAAATATGACTGGGATTTTTGGTGGGATATGGTGGAGTGGGACTGCTCCTCTGCAGAGGATGGGTCTCAGGAGTTTGGCATAACTTGGATTTCATACTGGACCACCTCTCCAAAGGGTGGGACCATGGAGTTGAACTGATCTCTGTCCTGTACCTTCTCCCTTCCTGCCTCTGGAACTCTAAGGTGGGGTTGGATAGGCAAGGGAGGTAGGCATCAGCTCCTGTTCTAGGGTTCATTCCCCTGGTTTGTGAAATTGCCAGGTTTGGAGAAAGTTTGGTTCTGGTTATAGAGTTTTATTCTCTTCATTTTTAGGTTTCTGAAGATTTTTGTTTGGGATTTTTGGTTGTTAATCTGAAATTTAGGATTGAGAACTGTATACTAGTCATTTGCATGATCTATTGGCTTGGGAAGGTGAAGGCTTAGTCTACCCTTCCCTCACAGAGTGTGGCTCTCCTTAGAAGTGAGAAAATAAATTCTCATTGAAGTTACTTTCTCCCCCCCCCCTTCTACCATCATTTCCTCCCCAATTAAAGGAAATTCCTTTGGTTAAATGCAAATTCTCTGAAAACGGTTATTTCAGAATCCTTTCAGCAAATTATCTACTATTTATTAAGTGCATTGTGGTCCCTTTGTTTAATGAATATGATCTATAGCTTTCTTACTTTACAGGCACTTGGGATAGATAATTTAGGATCTAAACCCCAATTAGTGAAGCTTGCTATTGAGATGAAATCTCTTGGGATTATAACTGTTATTGTTTTGAGTCTTGAATTTGGGAATGATTATCTGATGAATTATTAAGTTAATAGCTCACTATTTGAGAGCTAAGTTGGCTATAAGGTGGGATTGTTACTTCATGACTGGTTGTCAGCTATGACTTATGTGTCCTCAGACTGAAGCCCTGAAGGATCAGTTATAATGCTCTTATAATCATGCCTCTTGCTTTCCTCTTATAACAAATTTCTATAATAAGAGTAAGTGGTCAATAGAAGCCAAGTGTGTAATATTTTGCTGTTTTCGAGCTGAAAATATGTAGTCATTCTGTCTTATAATTAGGTAAATAAGTAATTTGGCTTAGTCATCTATCTGTTGCTAGATAGATATTTCTGTATAAAACAAGATCCTTAAAGGACCTTTTATAAAAATGTATATATATATGTATGTATATTTGTAAAAAAACCAATTGATACAACTCTCTGTGGAACCTCTTATTTTATTGATTATTGAAATTAAAGCTGAAATATCTTTTGTATGATTTAGAAAAGAGGATTTTAGTGGATTTAGAATTTAGTTTTTTTACAGTGATGTAACTTATGGAAATTTTGTTTCATCAATGGGAAAGTCACTTATTTAAGTTTGTTACTAATGTGGCAATAACATTTGTATAGTGTTGTATAGTGTTTCCTTTAAAAAAATTATATTGAAAAGCTGCTGATCAGTGTTTCTACTGGGCCTATATCCCAAAGAGATTTTTTTTTTATTAAAAGCTTTTTATTTACAAAACATATGAGTGATTTTTCTACATTGACCTTTGCAAAAACTTTTTTTTTCCAAGCTTTCCCCCTCCTTCTCCCCACTTCCCACCCCTAGATGACAGGTAATCTAATACATGCTAAATAGGATAAATTATATGACACATCCAATACATGTATACATATCTATACAGTTATCATATTGCACAAGAAACATCAGATCTAGAAAGAGAAGAAAAAACAACCTAAGAAGGAAAACAAAATGCATGGAAATATTCACAGAAAGCGTTAAAATGCTGTGTTGTGGTTCACACTCAGTTCCCACAGGCCTCTCTCTGGATGTATATGACTATCTTCATCGCTGAACAATAGGACCTGGTTTGAATCACATCATTGTTGAAGAGAACCATGTCCATCAAAATTGATCATCGTATAGTCTTGTTGCTGTGTATAATATTCTCCTGGTTCTGCTGATTTCACTCAGCATCAGTTCATGCAAGTCTCTCCAGGCCTCTCTGAAATCCTCCTGTTGGTCGTTTCTTTCTTTTTTTTTTTAAATTTTATTTTATTTGCATAACATATGTGTGGGTAATTCTTCAACAATAACACTTACATAGCTTTCCGTTACAAATTTTTCCCCCCAACTTCCCCACCCCTCCCCTAGATGGCAGGATATCCACTACATGTTAATTATGTTAAAATATTGGCAAATCGAATATATGTATACATATTTCCAAACTTATTGTTGTGCAAGAAAAATCTTATCTACACAAACGATATATCAGATAAAGGAAACACAATGTAAGCAAATATCAATCAAGAAGTATGAGAATGTTATGTTGTGGTCCACATTTCGCATCCCTCTCTCTGGGTGTATATGGCTTTCTTCAGTGAACAATTGGAGGTGGTTTGAAACATATCATTGTTGAAGAAAGCCATGTCCATCAGAATTAATCGTCATATAGTACTGTTGTTGCCGTGTATAATGATCTCCTGGTTCTGCTCATTTCACTCAGCATCAGTTCATGTAAGTCTCTCCAGGCTTCTCTGAAATCATCTTGCTGGTCATTTCTTACAGAACAATAATATTCCATAATATTCATATACCATAATTTATTCAGCCATTCTCCAATTGAAGGGCATCTATTCAATTTCCAGTTTCTAGCCACTACAAAAAGGGCTGCCACAAACATTCTTGCACATGTGGGGCCTTTTCCTTTCTTTATGATTTCTTTGGGATATAAGCCCAATAGAAATGCTGCTGGGTCAAAGGGTATGCACAGTTTGATAACTTTTTGAGCATAGCTCCAAATTGTTCTCCAGAATGGCTGTATCCGTTCACAGCTCCACCAACGATGCATCAGTGTCCCAGCCCTCCCACAACCCCTCCGACATTCATCATTAACTTTTCCTGTCATTTTAGCCAATCTGACAGGTGTGAAGTGGTACCTCAGGGTTGTCTTGATTTGCATTTCTCTGATCAATAGTGATTTGGAGCACCTTTTCATATGACTATAAATAGTTTTAATTTCATCCTCTGAAAATTGTCTGTTAGTATCCTTTGACCATTTATTGATTGGAGAATGGCTTGAATTTTTATAAATATGAGACAATTCTCTATATATTTTAGAGATGAGACCTTTATCAGAACCCTTGAATGTAAAGATGATTTCCCAATTTATTACTTCCCTCCTAATCTTGTCTGCATTGATTTTGTTTGTACAAAAACTTTTTAA
>JAJPUD010000392.1:288318-385859 GCA_023553655.1 Myrmecobius fasciatus | reverse complement strand
TGTGAACCACAACACAGCATTTTAACGTTTTCTGTGAATATTTCCATGCATTTTGTTTTCCTTCTTAGGTTGTTATTTTTTGTTCTTTCTAGATCTGATGTTTCTTGTGCAGTAAGATAACTGTATAGATATGTATACATATATTGGATTTGTCATATAATTTAACATATTTAGCATGTATTAGATTACCTGTCATCTAGGGGTAGGGATGGGGAGAAGGAGGGGAAAAGCTTGGAACAAAAAAATTTTTTTTTGCAAAAGTCAATGTAGAAAAATCACTCATATGTTTTGTAAATAAAAAGTTTTTAATAAAAAGAAAAAAAAAGAAAAGCTGCTGACCAATCTATATTGGCCTTTCTTAGTCCATCCTACAACAGCAAAAGAAGGGTGGAATCTCTTTAAAAAAATACTGGCAGATGCTTTACCCATATGCCTCTTGCAAAAGTCTGTGTTAATCTCTATCAAGATAAATAAGTCCTGTTAATGAAGGATTTTGTGAATACTTCTATTATTCTGATGGAATTCCCCCTTTCTGAAAATTGCTTTTGAGGTGTAATGTAGTTTCTTAAGAAGAGATGATGCCTAACTCTTTACAGAATTTTCAGGGAAGGTATAAGCATACTATCCAAGAATGAGGGTTCTGCTCTTTGTACTTGCTCTTACTAGATCTCTTAGATTTGTTTTTCTCTAAGCTTTGAGCAACTTACCTTCAAATGACTAGCACTAGACAGCTATATTGACCAGATTCAAGGGTCTGACTCGACCTACTGGATTTTCATTCAGCTTAAGCCCCTTCAGATGGAACTCTGTAGGATGACCCAGCTCAATGTCTAGTCTCAACAGGAAGTAGTTTCAGAAGAGGAGATCATTGTTTTATACCCCCCAAAACTTTGGGCTCCATGTGTTTGGGAAGGAACTTGAACTGGTTGGTGAATGGACCCCAAACTATCCAGTGTCTGAGTGGATTCCCTGTAAGGAGCCCATCAATCCTGTGAAAGGGAGAAATTAAAAATGCTGCTTCCTTGCTGCAATAGTTTTTGGGACTTGCCTCTCATGGCAGGGTGAAAGATTCCAAAATCTAGGGATTGTAGTGGCATGTATACACATCCAGCATGTAACTGAGAGTAGCTCTAGCAATTGAGCATGTCCCAAACAAATCTTGGGTAGTATTGTGGAGGCAGCACTCTCAAAACTGCTTTGTCTGGGAACTGAGTAGGCACTTGTGCACCAATTCAAATGGCTGTTCCTTTTACCCTGGCATTCGAGGAAGAAAGTAAAATTGAATAAAGAAGAATTAAGTTAAGAGCAGTAACTGATGAATTCAAGTCTAGAAATCTAGTTCTGAATTTGGGTCATTCCTATTTTGATGAGTAAAAATTATTGGATAAATTACACCAGAGAAGCAGGGAAGGGAATAGTGGAATAATTAGATGCCACTAGCAGAATGGCATGGGAAAACAGAATGACTGTAGAAAGATTATTGACAGGAAGAGGAGGAATGTGTTACAATTTCACTCCTAGTACAGCTGTATCAGAAGAATTAGGAGAGAATTTTGGGATTATCCATCCTCTGTAAGGAGATCTGTGTAGGGATTAATAGACTTTTATGAGGTAGGAAGTAAAAATTAGCCAAATCTGAGGGGTTGGAAAAAGATGTGGAAGCCAAATTATTAAAAAGAAAAAAAGGGGGGAAATTGTGGGAAATGGATGGACATTTGTTTCCACAGTTATGAAGATTAAATTGGAGAAATGCAACTTAAATTAGAAAACTGAAACCCACAAGGACATCAAGGATAGGGGTTATTTTCCCCCCAAAAATGTAAGCTCTTTGGGGGCAGGGGCTTAGTTTTGTAATCAGGGGTGGTGGCCTAAGATTTGAAAAGAATCTTTTGTTCTTTGCCCTTAGTCCTCCTCTGTTACCTTTTCCCTCTTCCAGAATGGAAGCTCTTTTGGGGCAGGGACTGGCTATGTAATGAGGTGGGGAGATTCATGCCATGTAACCTCTGTAACATCCAATTAATGGAGAATCAGGAGAGCGACTTGTTCTTCTGGATAAAAAATAGTGTTGCCTTTGGAGTTTCAAAGGTGTGTCTACTCACGTAGGTACCCATTCTTGCAAGAATGTAAAATAAATATTTCCTGTTTTCATCAGTGAGTCAGTGGAGTTCTTGGTAAGATATTTTGTTTCTTACGTAGATTAAACTATTTGTGAGTAGAAATTATTTCATTCTTTGTGCTTAAAAACTTGGTGATAAAGTTATCATGTCTGATCAAATAGTAAATAAATACTCAAATACTCATTGAGTAGCAGAAAACTATTTCTGAAGTAGAAATGATGGAAATCATGGGAGGAATTTCATATTAGAATTTATGAAAAAGGAGAGGAAAGTTTGATATTTGAATGCATTGTAGATTTTGGGGAAACAGTTTTCAGAGGGTTCAAAGAATGCATTTATAGAATCCATGGCTTAAACCTTTAGGAGAAGTCAGTCCAGGAGGGATGACTAATTCTCAAGAATGAAAATCACAAGAGAAACTATACTGATAAGGAAAAAGATAAAATTTTTAAAGAGGCCTATATAAAAATGCAGGGAACTCACTGAACGATTTACATTTTAGAAAGATATATACAAGAGATAGTGGTAAAAGATCATGATGGAAGTCTGAATAAACACAATAGCATGTCCTCTAAGAATAATGCCAGCTATATTAAACCTCAGAAGCTGAGCTTATGAGGTGATGAGAGGTAGAATGTAAAGTACAACAAAAGAAAGTATTTTAACTATCTTAAGGAAAAGGGAAGAATTATAGAAGGAAAAGGGCAACTGCTCAGAATTAATGATGATAATAAAAGACATAAAATAAAGAACTATTTTATAATTTTTTTTCGGTCTATTCTTCTAAGGAAAATAATATTTGGATTGGAAAATACTGGACAAAAACGACCAATAGAGATTAGTAGGGATATAGTAAGAAAGCAGCTGATTGCTTTTGATTAAACTCTGATCATCAAAGTGAATTGATTTATGTCATAAGGTCCTGAAAGAAATGTCAGATATTTTTTACTGAGCCTCTCAGTGATCTTTGATGATTGGAGGAAATCAATAGATACAGAAATGGAAAAGAAGAAATGTTGATCTTGTGATTTTCAAAAAGGAAAATTAAAAGTTAATTAAACTCTAGACCTGTTTTTTTGACTTTTTAGCCTGCATTACTAATGGAAACTGAATATCTGGAAAAAGGAGCCATGGGCATGGTCATTAAGAATGGATTTTACAGTATCAATCTTATTTCTTTTTTGAAAAATGTTAGATTAAGGGAATGCTGTTGTAATACAGTTTTAGGAAATAATTTCAGGAAGATTTATGTTATTTTTTAGTCAAAATTGATAGATTAAATAGTTGATTGAGTTAGGTAGATTTGAAACTTATTGAATGTGCAGAAGAAGAGCAATTAGTAGCTTAATATAAATTTGGAAAGGAGAGCCCTAGGAATGTATTCATGATTGTGCTATATAAATTTTTTTTCAATACTTTTGAGTAAACTATTAATGACACACTGATTAGATTTACAGATGATATAATGCTGGGGGATAATTAGCAAGCATTTAAAAATGTGAGAGCACAATTTAAAAATTTTTTTAATTTAAATTTTATTTTTTTCAATCAGCAAAGATCTACCTTCTTCCAACTTTACCTTGTTCTTCTCCATCACTGAGAAAGAAAAGTAAAACTTTTGTTTTACTTTTGTTGCAAAAAAAAAATACTAAAGCAAAATAAATTCTCCTATTGTCCATGTTTTTTTTTTTTAATCTCATTCTGTCCTCTTGAGTCTTCACTTCTGTCTCAGAGGGTGGGTAGCATGTTTCATTATGAGTACCCTAGAATCCTCTGTGTCCGTCTGCTGATGGTAATTCCTAAATCTTTCAGAGTTGCCTTTTTTTTTTAAGGATTCATCCCTTGTTTGATCTGCCTTCTCTCAAAGTCCCCATTTACCCTTTTTCTTTCCCTCCTGTTTCATATTTTCTCCCTTTAGATTACAAGAGTAGCAGTTAAATTTTAACTAGGCAAACTATATAACATTTCTCTGATCTGCTAATCTAGTAACATTTTTTTAAAAAAAGAAATAAAGTTAATCCAGCTTGATCTGTTTATTCTTAATTATCATCATTCCCTTTTCTAGATGTTCATTAACTAGTCATGCACTCTAATTTTTTGTAAGGAATCAAAACAACTGGCCTACAATGAAACAAATATAGTAAAAAGGTAAGTCATTTCCCCCAAGAGATCCTTGAAAGTCCTTTATATTATTCAAGATCGATTTTTCCTAATGTAATTATTATTCTCAATTTTTCTGGATAAGTTATTCTTGGTTGTAAGCCTTATCCTTGTCATTTTGGAATATCATATTTTAAGCCCTTTTTTCATTTACACTGGGGGCTGATACATCTTATGTGATTCTGACTGTGGCTTCTTTCTGGGTATTTGCATATTTTTTCCTTGACCTACAAAATTCATTGTATCATAGGAATCAATTGGAAAATTGCAGAATTATGGTATTGGAATATCATTGTGTTATAAGATGTGAAGAAATGGTTTCAGATTTGTTTGAACTGATATGAAATGAGTAGAATATGAACAACCTATATTATAGCAACAATATTTTAATATTTAAAAAATGAAAAATTGTAAAAGATTTAAGTACTCTTATCAACCCAGTGAGCAATTAATGATTTCAGAAGACTGATAATGAAGAAACTTACCCACTTCTTGGTGGATAGATGATGGATTAACATACAAAATGTGACAGACATTCTTATATGGTCAAGATAGGAATTTGTTTTGTTTGATTATACTTGTCATGAGAATTAAAAATTTTTTTTGAAGTGTGCATATGTGTCTAGGAGAGGGAAAAAATTGGAAGGAGAAAAATAAATTACAATTAAACATTAATTTAAGAATCAGAAAGAAAATTTTTGTTTTGACAATTCATGTCTATCCTAATTTGTCTTTCAGGAATATAATATTTTTAAGGGAAACTTTCTGAATATACTTGAATTTTTCAAAAACTGTTCATTCTGTAAACCAAAAGAAAATACAAAGAAGGCTAGAAAATGTTATTCTTCATGATTCTGCCTCTATATAAATTAATAAACCCAAATAAACTAATTATATATATAAAATTAACTAATAAAAATAAAAATATATTTGTGGAGGGCTTTATAAACTTAATAATAGTGTTTATATTTGATCCTAAAAACAATAGGGAACCATTGGTATTTGAGTAGGAAATTGATATGTCTAGGTCTTGACCTTAGGAAAATCAGTTTAGATGATGAAGGCCTGAGCTAGTATAGTGAGTAGAGAGAAGGGTATGGATGTAAGAGATATGGAAATAGAATTTGTAGTGCTTGGCACTTAGATGTATATCTTTAAAATATTTAGATTAGATTCACTGTTATTTGATAATATATTTCTTATTTATTATTTTGATGGTACAGCAACTGTAAAACAGTGGCAGAAGTAGTTTTTACCTTTGTTTCAAGGGAGTGGTCCTGGGAACATTTTCTGAAAAATTAAAACAAAATAAAATTTTGTTTTAATTTGTGCTAGGGTATGAGCCTGCTGAGAAGGGAGTACAGAGGCCACCTTGACCTGTGGTGCGCAATAAGTTTTTTGCCACGTTGCAGAAACGCCCTTGTTGAGCAAGGAGCACTGGTGCATGGCATGGGAATGGGTTGAGCCTGAGGGTCACAGCTAGTTGCTCGTGAGCAGGAATGCCTTGACAGGGCCTCTTGTCTGTAAGCGGGTTGTTGATGTGGCTGGGTTGACTCTCTTCCCATTGGCAGATACCATGTATACTCCATGCCCACAAGCTGCTTCTCTGAATGATGATTGGAGATTATCTACTATTCATGCACTGATCATGCTTGCAAAAATGTATATCAACAAGGCTGTGCGGCATAATAAACTGGAGCTCTTTTTACATCCTATGAGTTCCCCTGCCTCATTCATCTCCCCTCTGAGATCAACGGGCTCATACAAGGTGAGCTCTTAAAAGATGGCCACAACAAATTTGAAAAGTTGTCAGAGTTGATCTTCATAATATTTAAGATTTATTACCACGTTTTAAAGTTTCTATGTTTTACCTTTTTGGAACATCTTCTATTCATTATGTTTTTTTTTTTTTAACAGATGATCACTATAAGAATCCATTGATGTTAACAGAATGAGCATAAATTCATAATAACAAAAGGTCATGGTTTGAAATTTTTGAAGTTATATAGATTGTGCTATAGTTGGCAAGATTTTTGGAAGATAGGTTTTTTTTTAATCTAGTCCATAATTTTTGCAGATGTGGTGGGTTTTTTTTTTGTATTTGTTTTTGTTTTTTTCATTTACAGCTACTCATTTTACCTGATGGATAAAGAAGATATCGTTTGAGAATTTGACTCTTTCAATATACTGAATAGGATACTTTATCTCCAAAATGCAGTTGATATGTTGATCTGTACTAAGTGATCACTTGGCTTTCCAGATTTTCAAGATTGAATGTGTTTCCTCCAGTGTCACTTGGAGAAACTTTTTCTATTCAAGATAAGATAAGTTTAAAGAGATGGAAGAAGTGAAGTGTTACCTAAAACTCATGGACAGATGAGGAGCTGTACTGAAGTTCAGAATGAAATTAAGTCTTCTGGGTAACCTTATTCCAAATATTAAAGTGAGATTAGGCAGTTTGTAAAGTTTAGATTGCATAATGGTGATAATGTTAAAATATATTTCACTGGTTTCTTCATTTATTGGTGGTATCATAAATAAACATAAAAAATCTTTTTGTTGGAATTTATTCATAGATTTAAATGCATTTAAAAATACAATGTTGAAAATGAGATGTTTCAAACCAGTTCCAGTTGGTCAGTGATGAAGAAAGCCATATACACCCAGGGAGAGGCCTATGGGATCTGAGGGTGGACCACCACATAGCATTTTCATGCTTTCTATTGATGTTTGCTTGCGTTATGTTTTCCTTCTCAGATTTTTTTTCTTATAGATCCAATTTTTCTTGTACAGCAAGATAACTGTATAAATATGTATACACATTTGATTTGTCAAGTATTTTAACATAATTGACATGTTTTAGACTTCTTGCTATCTAGGGCAGGGAGTGGGGCAAAGGAGGGAAAAGTTTGTAGCAGAAAGCTTTGCAAGGTCAATGATGAAAAATTACCCATGCATATGTTTTGCAAATAAGAAGCTTTAATAAAACAATAACAAGGGTACATAAGAAAATAGTGAAATGCATAAGATTATGATAAGCAAATGGGATTGATATAGGTCTGGGAGATCCCAGAAGGGTGTAGATCAGAACATGGATGAGAGTGCAACAAAAAAGTAGGAACTTGCAACTACTTGCTCCCATTAAGCATTCATTGCAAAATAAATAAATAAATAAAAAATTAAAAAAAAAATACAATGCTGGGGCAGCTAGGTGGCAAATTGGATAGAGTATCAGCCCTGAAGTCAGGACGACCTGAGTTCAAATCTGGTCTCAGACATTTAATACTTCCTAGCTGTGTGACCCTGGGCAAGTCACTTGGCCCCAATTGCCTCAGCAAAAATAAAAAAAAAATAAAAATAAAATGTTGAATTAATTATAGATTTGAATTTTAATCTTTTTAGTAGAAAAGTGGCAAATCTAAACTTTCTGCTGATTTATTTTATAGTGGCACCATAGCTATCCTCTGCTATAGGAAGACTTGAATCAAGACATGCCTTTTATCATACTGATTTTGTGACTCTGAGAAAGTTATTTAACTTCTCAGTGCCAACTCTTTGAGACCATACGATTTAGAAAAGGTGCTTATTTTTAATATAGAAAGAATTTCTTCTCTTAGGAGTTCCCTACACTAAACAAATCACAGTTTCAGTCTCTCCCTATAAATGTATCTTAAATTCTCTTTCCTTCTTATCAGCGTTTGTCTGACCTTAGGTAAGTCATTTAATCTCTCTCAATATTAGTTTCTTCATCTGTAAAAAAATAATATCTGCTTCTCATGGTGATTATATGTTTGAAGTAAGTTATATATATGTATAGTGTTTAGGAAACCTTAAGTGTTATCTTTTATATACAAGCTGATGACACACATTGTTGCACTGTATTCCATAGAAACTGATTTTATCCCTTTCTTACCATCTGATGAAACTTTTTTCGTATTTTATTTAAGTTTTAATCATTATAAGTTTCCACTTTATCACATCTTCATTAAATTTAAAATGCTGTTCCTGAAACAATTTATTTATGCCTTTTCCTGTAATCAGATTATCTTATTAAGTCTATCTTTTGGCTCACATTCTTACTCCAATTTCACTTTCAACTTCTCATGCTTACTTTGAAATTGAATGATTACTTTACTATGATATGCATTCTTTCTTTTTATCTCATATTGTTATTACTAATGATGCTGTTTTTTTTTTACTGCCTAAATGTCTCCTCCCATAAAACCTGTATTTGAAACAGATTCTTTATTTTAATTTACGTAGTTATTCTTGCTATCTTTGAATCAGTTTTGATATGTACCTTTTCTAAAATGTTTTTCTAGTATCATTTTGCTTTAGAAAAAATGCAAAAAGTTATTTCTTGAAAATGTTTTTCTTTTTTTCTTCATATTTTAAATTGGATTTTCTGAGTATGCAAAGCTCTTCAAAAAAGAGTTGTATCGTATTTTGAGGTCTTCTTTTGACCCCAAATGTCAACTTATAATTTTTACGTTACTTTAAAGATGTTTTGCTAATGATTAAGGAGAGAATAATAAATGGCTATGATTTTTGATAGAAGTGACTAATTTGACTTTTTTTGAAGACTGCTCAAGGGATAAAATTCTAATTTATCTTTTCATTTGTTAGAACCTTTCCTTGTTACTAAATCTTATTGTAATTAATTCTGAGATCCTGTGATCTACTTAATCTGCATTATAGTTTTGAATGGCAAGATTTAAGATAGTTAATTTAGCTAGTCAGGCTATCTAAATAGGCATTGCTACATTGGTCAGATAGTCGTGTTTATTGAACAAGTAGTCCCACAGGTAGGAAATCCTTGTTAAGTGTTCCTTTCATATTATTCCTTTTGCCAATTCTTTTATCCTTTATTTCAGAGATATTTTACAAAGTACTTCATTCTCTACTTTGCAGTGGCATTTGTTACTATATTTTTTATTATGGCTTTAAGTATTCCATTTCCCACTGTTAGGCCCTGGATAATAGGACATAGCACTTCCCCTCTAAGCCCCCCTGTCCCCCCTTTTTTTCTTGCAATTAGATCTGGGAAAAAACTGAGTTTGGAAAGGGCCCTCAGCCTTGAGGCTCTAGCCCCATTCACATAACATTTTGACCCAATAAACGATAGCAAAGAAAAACATTGTCCAGGTGGTGCCTGTTTCCCTGACTCAATTCCTGTACTTTGATTGTCCTGACCTAAGTTTTTGCCCCTGCTTCCCCGTCTCTTGTCCTTGACAAGATATTGAGTTAGGTTTTCCTATCTTGCTTCCTGTTCTATAAAGGTTCCAGTTATGTTTTTATATCTTAACAAACTTGTCCTTCCCTAGAATTATATTCCCTATCATACCAGAAGGGACCTTAACTCCCTTATCTCCTGGATCTGAGTTTTAGTCCTCATCTTGTTGGTGCTGGGTTCATTTCTGTCTCCTGGCTCTTTTCTTTGAAGTATCTTCCCTAAAGATAACAGTAGCTGCAAGATGTTAGATAAGGTAGGAGGCTAATTGCATGCCTGGCTTCTGTATCCTGCTTGCAAACTCTAGTTAGTTAAAACACTATATAAGCTCTGTGCCTCAGTTTCTCTACACTGTGTGCTTTGGAACATATTCCCATACGGTCAGTTGGTTTATTAAACTCTCCAATTTAAAATTAAACCAGTCTCTACTCGCCTCAATTTCTCTGGTATTACACCACATTGTAATATTGATAGAACTATAGACAAAGACTGTATCTTGCAGATAGATTTTTTTTTTTTGGTATTTGAGGTAGAAGTATTTATACAAGTAAGACAAGATTCCTCGTGAGCCCTGGACTCTAATTATCTTCGATAGCTTTATTATCATTCATTTTGGCTAACTACAAAATGCACATTGTGGGAAAAATAATGATGTTGGTGCTTTTAGTGTATATTTGACAGATATATGTTTTAACTTGAAATTCTTTTATTTATTTTGTCATTATTTTAATGGAATAATGCAATAAATTCATCCTGTCACCATTTCTTTTTCCTCAATTTTTTTTATTTTGTAAAACTTTTATTGATATCTTTTGTCTTTATGTCTTTATTTTATGCCATTTCTTCTCTTTGCTCCTCCATTAGAGCTATTTCTTTTAAGTAAAGGAAAGAGAATAGAAACAATTTACCAAAATTAATCAGCATGTTGTCCCAGTATGACATATCTTAAATGCAGTATTTCACCCCGTCAGTTTCTTTCATTTTATATATACATATATATATATATATCTGTGTGTGTGTATATGTATTATATATTTTAGATCCTTTTTCTTCATTTATTCTTTCTCTTTTTCACTTTTTCTTCCCCCGGACATTACTTCCAATTTTAGCCTGATTAGAAGGAGAAGAGATAGGATCAAGTTGATGAGTGACCTGTTTGTCTTATTCTGTCCATCCAAACCCTGTCTTTGAAATTTTTCAAAGGCATTAGGAGGCACTATTAGTCCAGAACGGTTTGGTTGCCACTTGAAGGGTTATAGAGCATTCTTGGGGCCATTTTCTTTTTCTTTTCTTTTTTTTCTTTTTTATAAAAGCTTTTTATTTTCAAAACATATGCATGGGTAATTTTTCAACATTGACCCTTGCAAAGCCTTCTGTTCAAATTTTTCTCTACTTGCCTTGGGGCCATTTTCTTATACAAGATACTTGTAACTCAAATAATATATGGATATAATTCTTTGTTATTAAGAAAAATATTTTCATGGTTTGATTTTTAAAAAAAAATTCAGTTTAGTAAGAATTAAGTGTCTACTCTAAGGCATTTTGCCAAGTAAATACAAAGAATATACTACAAAAAATCTTTTTCTCCAAATTTTTTTCTGCTAATTATATATAAGAACAAAGCTGAGGAAATATGAACTATTGTATTCTGTTTATATTTTTCTCAGTTATCAGAAATATTATTAATATCTTTTTAGTTGTATTTATTTTTTTAAATAGGAAAGTATTCATATGATTCAGGAAACATATTGCATCAAAATATCTACATGTACTTTAACCTCTTTTATGATTAAGTAAAAGGGCCTGTTTCTTCCCCAGTAGAGATTTTTTATCCAAGTTAAGCAAGAATATTGTAACAGAATACTTCCTAGTACAGGTACTAAACTGGTAGGTATATAGGCTGAGTATGTAAGAAATCTTTATAAATCATAGAGAACTGGAGAGATCAATATCCCAGGATTGAAGATGGATAAATCTCATTTTTCAAAAAAGGGATAGGAATAGAGCCTTTTATTTGTTTTTTTCATTGATCTTTAATATCTTTTTATTATGTTTATAAGTACTTTATATTAGTACATTGTTACAGATTGATTATGGCAATGCTTTATAACTAATTCCAGAAACATTGCCTTTGTTTGGCATTTTATTGAATAGGATATTACAGTTGAAATATTTGGCATATATATATAGTTATTGCATATAATAGCTGATCACTATATCCTCTTTTTTATTAAAGCTTTTTAATTTTCAAAACACATGCATAGATAATTTTTCAACATTAACCCTTGCAAAGCCTTGTCTTGCAATTCTTCCCCGCCTTCTCCCCGCTCCCTCCGCTAGATAGCAAGTAATTCAATATATGTTAAACATGGTAAAAATATGTTAAATCCAATATATGCATACATATTTATACAATTATTTTGCTGCACAAGAAATATCAAATCAAAAAGGAAAAAATAAGAAAGAAAATAAAATACAAGAAAACCACAAAAAGAGTGAAAATTCTATGCTATGATCCATACTCAGTTCCCACAGTCTTCTCTCTGGGTATAGATGGCTCTCTTCATCACGAGATCACTGAAAATGGCCTGGATAATCTCATTATTGAAAAGAGTCATGTCCATCAGAATTGATCATCATATAATTTTGTTGCCGTGTACAATGATCTTCTGGTTCTGCTCATTTCATTTACCATCATAGAACCTTATGTTTGATTAAAAATTTTGGGAAAATTCAACAATGTATTGAAAGGAAGGTTAGTAAATATTTCTAGCAAGTAATAGTCCTAAAAAAAACTGACACTAAGGACACATCACACAATTTTTCTTTTTGGGAGAAAGTTGCTAAACTGATATATTAGGAGAAAGCTGTAGGTTCAATTTTTGTAAAACTTTTGCTAAACTCTCAAAGAAGTGCCTAGGGTCATACTACTAGTTAAGTGTCTGAGACCAGAAAAATTCCAGTCTTCCCAGCTCCAGGCCTAGCATTCTATTCTGCTCTTACATCATAATACCTGCCATTTCAGTAGCTTTGAAGCTAGTTGAATGGCTAGTCATAAAGTGGGGTCATTAATAATTTTTAGAAGGAAATACTTAGCATAGAACCTTGATGACTCTGTGCTTGACTTGAGGTATTGCACAATATTACCAATGAATTGGCAAAAGTTTGATCATGTTTGTTGATAATGCAAAGTTGGGAAGTTCCTGAATGATATAATAAAGCATAAAAAAGATTGACAGGTTAGAACATTGAATTGATTCCAGTTAGATGAAATTTAATAAGAATAGTTATAAAATCTTTTACTTAAAATTATTAGCTATGTGACTTTGGGCAAGTCACTTAACCCTTTTTGCCTCAGTTTCCTCATCTGTAAAATGAGCTAGAGAAGGAATTGGCAAACCACTCCAGTATCTCTGCCAAGAAGACCTCAAATGGGATCATAGAGTAAGACTTGACTGAAATGACTGAACAACAGCAAGAATTCTTTTAAAAAAATCAGCTTCAAGTGAATATGGGATAGGAATGGCTAGATAATAGCAAAATTTGGGAGTTTTAGTGGACTGACAGCTCAATAAATCAATGCTGTGAATATGGTAACCAAGAAAGTGAATGAAATTTAGGTTGCAGTAAGATAACATTTGTGACTAGGGAGTTAATTATTATTTTTTTCTGTGTAACCTGTTCTGGTATTACAACTGACCATGTCTGGAGTATGAAGTTCATTTCATATTTTAGGACATATTTTAGGAAAGACTGGAGAATGTTCAGAGGAGCGCAACCAAGATGGTTAAGGGTCTCAATTCGTATCATATTGTTACCTGTTGAAGGACCTTGATAATAATTAGTTTGGCAGAGAGAAGACTTGGAATGGATAGGCTTTGTGCATGATAGCCGGCTATCTTCATATGTGTTTGAAAGACTGTCACATAGAATGATTAGATTTGTTTTTTATGGGTTCAGAAGGCAGAGCTGGGAATGGTGGACAGAAAGGGCAAATTTAGGCTTTATGTAAAGACAAATTTCCTATCAGTATTATCCCACAGTATATTGGGTTGCCTTGGGAGGTAATGGGTTTCTCCTTATCTTTAATCAAATGTTGGCCATTGAGAATGTTGTAGGGAAGATCCTTGTTTAGATATGAGTTTTGTGTTAAAATTCTTGGCATTCCCAAAGACAAAATTCAACAGTCAGGTAGAGCAGTGTATTGAATAATTTTGGGTAATCAGAACTATGGTCATCTTGGAGAATATCATCTTAGAGAATAATTTTTCTAAACAAGTTAGTCTATTCAAGACTGGAGTTAGATAATTATGTTTATTAGGTTGAGGTAGCCCTGTACTATTTAGTTACTACTTTAATTCATTTTTTTTTCTAGGAGCTTAGATTTTTGTCTTAAATGTTAACCCAGGTTTCTCATTGAATGTGTTTCAATTTTTGGTAAATAATGGTAAAAATACATGAATTCAAGATAATGGCAATTGCTAGCTTAAGATAGATAAGGTTTCTCATTTTGGTGGAAACAAGGATTTGTATCATCAAGTGCATTAAAGAATATAACCCAAAGAAGGAAGAAGTGGTACGAGTATGTTTCTATAAGGTTCCATATTTGTGAAAAGCTATCTCAGAATCAATATGGGAGAAGAAATAAATTTCCAGTCTAAAAAGGTCCTGACATGGGGATATATGTTAACATTCTGTAGCAAGTAATTTTAATTCATTTGTACGTGTTGGGGCAAGAAAGGATAATACTTGCAGTTATAAAATTCTGAGAAGCAAAACCACATCCTTATACACATAATAAACATGCTGCCCAACTTCTGACAGAAGAGATGAATGGTTCAGGGTGCAGATTTAGGTATATTTTTTGAACATGATCGATACAGGAATTTGATTTGTTTGGCTTAGCATATTTGTTTCAGTTTTTTCCCCTTGATTTTTTGGAGTAAAATATGGGAAGGTAGGAAGATGATGGAAAAAGATAGGAGATGTTCATTTCATTAATTGAAAAAAAATTAAAGAAGAAAAATAAAAAGGAGGAAAACATTGTAGAAATTAAAGTTTTGTTGACCCTGCCAGAGCAGATTATCATCTCCTTTTCATCTGTAAATTTCATTTCTGTTAATGTAACCTAATGTTTCATAAACTTTTATTTAGATAACTGAAATGTATACATTATGTTGTAATGTTAGGAAAACTTTAATATACAATGAATTGATAAAAAACAATCAAGCCATTTATTAAGTTCCTCCTTTTTGCCAGGCACTACATGAGGTTTTCAGACTACGAAGACCAAAGAGAGAGAATCCTTTCCCTCAAGTAGCTTGCATTCTATTGGGGAACAACACATATATTTATTGGTAAGTACAAAATAATACAAAGTGATTTTGACTGGGACATCACTAGTGGCTAAGTGTTTAGGAAAAGTCTTATGTAAAAAGTTCATACTTGAATTGAGTTTTGAAGGAAGTTGGGGATTCTGAGAGGTTTGAAGTGGCTTAAAATTTAATATAATATGCAAAAAAATCAATAATAGTTCTTTTTTCTTTTTAAATGCAAGAAAGATTTATTTTACATTCTTGCAAAGATGGGTGCTTAGGTTAGTAAACACCGCCAGAAGTTGTTCTTGATGGAAAGTATACTGGAGTTGAGATCAGAAGACATAGCTCATCCTCATTTTGCTGCTTATTATTTACTAGAGGAAACCATGCCAGGCCATTTAGTTGCTTCTATCTTTAGTTTCTTTATCTGTGAAATGAGTACAGTTTTTCGTTTTATCTTACTGTTTATAAAGAAGATAATTAGTTTTGGCTGAGATGTGCAACAGAACACATCCCTCACCTATCTATAATAGGGAAAGGTATATGATCTATTTCTCTTCCAATTGTGTCATTTTTAATATTAAAGTTATACTGTGCACTTATTTATTTATTGTGGAATATAAATATGTTGATTCATCTATATTTAATTTCTGTAGCTGCTTTCCAGTTTTCTTAGTAGTTCTTATCAAACAGGGAATCATTTCCTAAATAGTTTGTTTCCTCTTTTTTTTTTAAACACTGGGTTACTGTTTCATTTTTTCTTGATTCTTCTCTGTTTAGTCTGTTCAGTTGATCTCTGTTTTGCAACAAGAATCAAATAGTTTTAGTGACTGTTATTTTGTAATATATTTTAAAGTCTGAAAGTATGAATCTTTTGTTTTTATCTTTTTTGGGGGGGGTTTATTTCTGTTGATATAGATCTTTTGTGAATTTTGTTAAATTATTTTTTTAACTATTCCTTTGGTAGTTTGGTGTAGCATTAAAATTATAAAGTAGTTTTGTTGGTATTGGCATTTTTATTATAGAATTGTCCAGCATTGAATATTCTTCAGCTATTTAAGTTCTTTCTTTTTTTTTTTTAAAGGAAAACCTTGTTACTGAATACATATATTAAAATTTTGTATGATTTGGTAGATTGACTCCCATATATTTAATATATTTTGTAATTATTTTGAACTGGACCTCCCTTTTATATATTTTTTCTACTTATATTTTATTATTATTTTATTGAAATAATGTTGATTTTTGAAAGTTTTGTAGTCTGCAACTGTGTTGAAGCCATTATGTCAATTACTATCTTTGCTGATTCTCTAGGATTTCCTAAGAAAACTCACATTATCAGCAAATAGGGATAGTTTTTAATCTGTCTTTTAAGCTTTTAATTTTTTTCTCTTGTCTTATTATTGTTATATTTCTAGAATTATATCAAAGACAAGGAAAGTAGGAGTCTATTTTTTTTTCTTTATTTGTAAAGTTTTTAGTATGCCCTGTAATGTATTTTATGTTTTTTTTTTTTTTTTTTTTTTTTTTGAGGCAGTTGGGATTAAGTGACTTGCCCAGGGTCACACAGCTAGGAAGTGCTAAGTGTCTGAGGTCAGATTAGAATTTAGTTCTTCCTGACTTCAGGGCTAGTGCTCTATCCACTGTACCACCTAGTTACCCCTATGAATGTTTTTTATGATATAGAAATATCCCTCTGTTTCTATCCTTTGTGGAGGTTTTTTTTTTTGCAAATGTTAATATTATGCTTTATTATAATGTTATATTTGTTATGTTATGCTTTATCAGCGATTTTTTCTGCATCAATTGAGATAATCATGTATTTTTGTTTTTAGTGTAATTGGTTATATTCCTAATGTTGAACCTCCTTGATATAAAATGGTTACTTTTTTTTTGGATTTTGCTGTATTCTATTTTGCATGATTTAATTTTTACTTAAAATTTTATAATTATTGTTCATTCATGACATTGGTAGATAATTCTTTTTTTGCTTCATACTGCCCCTGGGCCATCTTCGTTCTTCCTGCCGCTGAACTCAGATGGCTTCAGAGAAGAAAGTTAATCTTAGTGACTTTTCTCAGTCTCCCTCACTTATTTATTTATTTTATTAAAGCTTTTTATTTGCAAAACATATGTATGGGTAATTCTTCAACATTAACCCTTACAAAGCTTTCTGTTACAAATTCCCCCCCCCCCCCCAGTCCTCACCCTTTCCCTGGATGGCAGGAAATCCACTACATGTTAATTATGTTAAAATACTTGACAAATCAAATATATGTATACATATTTCCACCCTTATTATTGTTGTGCAAGAAAAATCGCATCTATAAGAAAAAAATCAGAGAAAGGAAACAATGCAAACAAACATCAATAGAGAGAATAAAAATGTTATGTTGTGGTCCACATTTCATATCCCTCTCTCTGGGTGTATATGGCTTTCTTCACTGAACAATTAGAACTGGTTTGAAACATTTCATTGTTGAAGAGAGCCATGTCCATCAGAATTGATCATCATATAGTATTGTTGTTGCTGTGTATAATGATCTCCTGGTTCTGTTCACTTTGCTCAGCATCAGTCTCCCTCACTTAAATCCAGTTCAGTTACCTGTTAAATCACCACTGTCCTGATGTCATGGTCCTCTTCAATCCAGCTTCTTAATTTTGATCCCAGATGGTCTCTCATAACTCATTGCATGTGAATTGTAAATTAAACATGTACTAATAAGAAATTATAATTTTACATGTGGTCTTTGATGAGAAAGATGTAGCATCTGAGGGAGACGAGGCAAACCTTACTATAAAACTACTTACTGCCTTAATTTATTCTCCATTTAATCCCCCTTCCCCTTCTCTCCCCTGTCCTTTCTTTTCTTTTTTTGATTGAAATGCATTTATGTGTCCAACTGTATGTTTGTATTATTGCGGAGGTCCAGCCTCCGCGGAGAACTAGGTTCTTGAATGGAGGGTTGGAGTCGGCAAAGTGGAACAAGAGACAGCACACTCTATGGCGTGGTCATCAAGTTCGATTTATTGGCAAAAGCTTTTGTTCAAATTATTCAAGAAAGCTTGTGATTTTTATAGTCTTACAAAGTTAGGGTTGATTAGAGATAGGACAATTATTTGGCTAGGATTACAAGATTTTCTTGGGCTCCTTATCACCTCATTACCCAAATGCACTACATGAGGGACTTTGTTATTATTCTTCTTCAAAAGTGAAGGATGAGCTACAAAATCAACATGAGGAATTAACAATAGCATTTAAGAAAAAAAAATAGGAAAGAGCCTGAAACCTGATCAACTGCATATGAAAGAAATCTATACTTGAGTATCCACAATTTTAAAGGCATCTGGGAATCAATTTCTAAATTAACTTAAAGAGAGAGAAGAATAAGAGTAAACAGACTATAGGCATCCATAGAATTTTCCAAAATATCCTGTAGAGATGTTTTCTTCCCCTGAGGTGAAGGGAAAGACCAATGGTAAAGAGTATTATTAGGCATTTTTAATTACTTCGTTCTTCCTGGGGATGCTATAGATGAGACTCATGCATGGAATAAAGATTGGACAAGATGAGGCCCCTTCTAGCTCCTGAGACTTCATGAGTCTGTGAGTCCCTACTTAATGTTTGGCAAAGCAAAGATTGCTCACAATATTACACATTTAAAATGTGAGTAAAATCCAATACAAATGTGGGAACCAAAATAATTTAACATGTGCTGACGCACCATCTTATTTTATTGTTGTTTATTTATGTAGAAAATCAACTAATGATCTGGAAAATGTTATAAAACTCGACTCATTTGGGATGATAGAGGATTACCATTATTACCATCTGTGTGAGTTGCAAACTTGAATTTACCTTCACATATTCTTCACATATTTCTCTAAGAAATTCCCAGGACCCCAGGTGCAATGCTTCTTAGAAAAAAAGAATGTACAGAATAAATTCATCAAACAATATAACAATAGTGAAACTTTAACTAAAGGTAAATGTACCTTGTGGTCATCACGTCATATCTGGCAGAATATGAGCTTCTCTAAAAATGTCACATTTACTTATTCCAAGACTCATACAATGCTTTTTAATTTTTTAACATGGTCATAGGATTTTTTTAGAATAGAAACATTTTTTTTTCTCAAGAACTTATTTCTCTCAGCCCATTTATTAATCAGTCATACAATAGCTTGTTTTTGTGTAGGGGTCAGTAAACCATGCAATGGCCTACTTATCTTACTTTTTTCCCATGACTTGCTACTAATGTGTCCATCTATCACTGATGTTTACTGTTCTTTTCATCATATCATTATTTATGTAAACTCTGCATAGGGGAGTGAAGAACCAGGTTGATTGAATTTGGAATTGTTTCAAACAAGAGGGAGTAACTGGAGATTTCTTTTGGAGTTTTAGGGGAAAGCCATCAATTTCCCAAGTTTCCCAGTCTCTAAGTTTGTTTAATGCTTCACTAGTAAAGAAACCTTTCATGTTTAGGCAGAAAGTACAAAGGGTCTTTTTTGGGGGTGAAGGACTTCGTGCTCACCTCATTGTGATGGATGGGTATATACATACAGCTATGCTAAGAATTCCTAGGACAAAAATTAAGCAAATAATCATTAACCAAATGTATCCCTGAATGCTTAGTTCTGTAGGGGCTTCTTCATGTTGCCTTGCACATGAGGGTCAAGACCCTGTGGAGACCTTGTCATTCCACACAGGGTTCTTGGCCTTGTACACATGGGGGGAGGTGGGGGTCAGGCCCTGTGGAGACCTTATCATTCCATGCAGGGTCCTTGGCTCCCAGCATGCTCATGGTGCCTTGTACACATTGGTGGGGGTCAGGCCCTGTGGAGACCTTGTCATTCCATGCAGGGTCCTTGACTCCCAGCATGCTCCCAGCATATTATAGTATTACTTTTTTTCCCTACCAATTCAGATGAGAGTGAAGTTTACTCTAATCAGTTCAAATGTTCCTCTCTTTCTGATTGTTCTTTTTTAATCACATCACTCCCTCCTTTTTGTACATACTGATTTTATAAGTGAGATAAATTTTCCTTAATTTTTCTTTCTTCCTAAATTTTTCTCCATTCTCCTAGTTATTTCTCTTCTCCCCTTACCATTCTTTTCTTGAGATCACTAAAATGTAATAGAATCACTTCCAGGCCTTGTGTATTGAACTCCTTCTTTGCATTCTGATAATGATTAGAGTTTAGAGGTGACACATCTAAAATCTTTCCTTATTTGAATATACGCAGTTTATTCTTGTTTCACTTTGCTTACTTTTTTATGTTTCTTTTCCTTTTTGTGTTGTAAAACAAATTTCTTTACACTTTAGGTCTTTTCATCAGGAATTCTTAGAAATACTCTACTTCATCAGGGTTTCATTTTTCCCCCTTATATAGCATTATACTTCAGTTTTTTCTGGTAATTTGTTTTTGGTTCTAAGTCTAGGGCAGTAAGGGCAGGTAGGTGGATCAATGGATATATTGCTGGGCCTGGAGTCAGGAACTCCTGAGCTCTCAAATCTGATTTTATTAGTTGAGTGCCCCTGGGCAAGTCATTGAACCCAATTTGACTTAAATTCCTCATCTGTAAAGTGAGTGAAGAAAATGGCAAACTAGTATCTTTGCCAAGAAAACCCCAAATGGGATCACAGAGAGTCACATGTGACTGAAACAATTAAAAAATCCCTATCTTTTGCTATATCATATTTCAAATTCCTGGCTTCTTCAGAGTGGTAGCTACTAAATCTTGTGTGATTCTGACTGTGGTTCCTAAATACTTGGATTCTTTTTTTCTTGATGCTTGAAGCATAGATTTTTTTTTTTTGACTAATAAGCTCCTGAGTTTTGGCTGTGATATTCCTGTGATTTTTACTTTTGGAGTTCCTTTCAGGCAGTAATCAGTGTATTCTTTTTGCTTCTACTTTGCCTTCTGGTTCTAAGAGATTTGGGCAGTTTTCATTTTTCTTGCAATAAGGTATCTGACTTTTCTTTTGGTCATATAATTCATATTCAAAAATTGTTAATCTTTTTTCTTCTGTGTTTTCAGAACAGCTTTTTTCCCTTAGGAGATAATAACATTTTCTTCTACTTTTTCAGTTTTGACTTAAATTTTAACATTCAAATTGTTGTCTCACGTCATAAGTATTTGTTTGGTCCATTTAGATTTAAGGGGATTTTCTTCTTGGGCATGGTTTTGTATACATTTTATTCTAAACTGTTAATTCTCTTTTCAGTTCTTTTTTCCCCTTTAACTCTAATCACTTTTCTGTTTTTTTCCTTGAGCGCTATCATTTTATTCATTAAAAATACATTATAATTCTTCTTAAAATAGTCTTTCTTCATCTATTTGAAGCATTCTAGTTGAATTGGTGCCCAACTGGTTTTCTGTGGATTGTTATTTGTATGTATTTTGGAATAATTCATGTCATTTGCACTTGTGTCTTAAGCTTTCCTAACACCACAGTAGCTCATTATTCTTCATATGAAGCAGCTTGCTGGCACAATAGAGTTATGGGTCTAGAGTCAGGAAGACCTGAATTGAGATTTGGCCTGAGACACCAACTGTATGATGTTGGACAAGTCACTTAAATTTTGTTTGCTTAAGTTTTCTCAACTGTAAAATGGAGAAAATAACAACAGCTTTCTCAGAGGGTTGTTATGAGGATCAAATGAAGTAATATTTGTAAGGTGCTTAACACAGTGCTTGGCATGTAAGAGAGACTATATGAAATGCATGCTTATTCCTTTCCTTTATGATGGGGTTTTTCTTGTCTTTGAATTTGATTTTGGGGCTGGGCACTGGAATACTTGGTCTTGTTTCTGCTTTTTTGGATTATTCAGTGTTGTATTATTCCATGATTTAGGAACAAACTAAAAAACTTCAGGCTTTTTCAATGTTCCCAGAGTAGTTTGATTCAGGGTACAGTTTGATTGCTTTTCACCATATCTAAATTTTGCAAGTTCCTGGCTTGCATTTGGTAATATATAGTAATGACTGCTGCTGGTCTCAACCCTGTCAGCCAACTGGGAAATGCTATTGATGGCAGAATTGTAGGCTTTACTTTGTTTTGGGATTCTTTTTTTGCTTATTCTTCTACAAGGTATGCTAGATGGTAGAAATGAGACCCTGCTCATGCCTGGGATCTGAGCCACACTATTGTTGGTGACTTTTGAACTTCCTCTTCTATATATACAATCTCAGCCCTCCCTACATGCCACTTTTCTGTGCAAGTCCCCTTCACAGTCTGCCCTGGATCTGTGATCCAAAACTGGGGAGTGAGTAAAAGAATTGGCAGTTGTCACCTGTTCCTGTCACAGTGACCTGCTATAGATCCCAGTCTTCTCCTGCCCTGGTACACAGCCTCTCTGTGGGTGCTGGAGTACTTTTCACATGGGGTGCTTCTGCCCTGATTCAATCCCCAATGTTCATAGTATCTGCAGACCTCCCTATCTGTTTTCCCTTTGCCTGGCTGGTCTAAACAAATGATTTACTTTGATGATTTCTGGATTTCTCTATGATTATTTAGTTTGGTGCATTGTCTAAATATATTTGGAAAAGTTTGTAGAGTACACTGTATTACATCCGACTACTCAGCGTTCTTGGTTTCACCTCCTCTGGTGACATCTTTAAATAGTATTTTATTTTTCCAATTAAATTTAAAAATAATTTTCAACCTTCATTTTTTATAAGATTTTTAATTTCAAATTTTGTTATCCCTCTTTCCCTCCCATTCCTCCTCCCCAATATGGCAAGCAATCACACATAGGTTATACAAGTGCAGTCATGTAAATATTTCCACATTAGTTTTATTGTGAAGAATAAACAGAGCAAATGGAAGAAGCCACTCTGTCCTCTTCAGCTTCTCCTCCCAAAGTGAAAATGACATACAAATTATATTTCTTTCTTTCAATGTGTTTTCTATCATGTGAGTCTTTTGGAATTGTCTTGAATTACTGTATTTCTGACAAGAGCTAAGTCAATCATAGTTGAGCATTGCACAGTTGTGTGCATTGTTCTCTTTGTTCTATTCACTTCACTCAGCATCAGTTCATATAAATCTTTTTAGATTTTTCTAAAATATACCTGCTCATCATTTTTTATAGCACAATAGTATTCTATTACATTCATATACTATAACTTGTACAGACATTCCTCGTTTGGGCTTTTTATATATGTAGGTTCTTTTCTCTTTTTTATGGTCTCTTTGGAGTACAGATCTAGAAGCCGCTATTGCTGGTTCAAAGGGTATGCTTAGTTTGGTTGCCTTTTGGACAAAGTTCCAAATTGTTTTCCAGAATGATTGGATTAATTCACAACTCTATCAACATTGCATCATTTTCTCAGTTTTCCCACATTTTCTATAAAGATCTTTTAGTGTCAAATAAAAGTTTATATTTTGTCCTCTAAGTAGTACGGAACCTCTTAAGTGTAAGAAGGGGTTGAACCTGCTCTTTAGGAAAATAAACTTGTTGGCTGTTGGGGAAGGGTTAGAGGAGAAAAATATGAGACCCGAAAAACAAATAGAAGTCTTTTGCAATAATCCTTGTAAGAGGTAATGAGGGCCTGAACTAGGATATTGGCTTTTTTCAACATTTCAAACTCTGTTATTTCCCTTTCACCTTTATAGGGGAAGATCTTTTGAATATTTAGGAAAACATCTTAATGGAATTAAGAAAAGGAGCTGCTCAAAATAAACTGAAAAAGGAACAAATTTAAAGTGGGAGGGAGAACAGATTCTAAGTTTGTGAAAAGTTCTTGGCAGCTCAAACGTCTCCATTCTGGGATGGCAGTTATTTTGAGTTTAGACCAAGTTGAAGCTGAGTTGAATTTTAATTGTTGAATAAATGCCCGTATAATTAAGTTAAAAGGAGTGAGAATTTATTATTTATAAACCTTTGCTTTATTAAAAATCTCAATGTAGGCTTATTGTTCATATCTTTTTTGGAGAAAAGGTAAATATTTTTCAATTCACTGGTCTAAATGAGTGCCCTTTAAAATAAATAGAGTAACTATCAAACATATGTTGGATTTTTATAGGCTTAATGGA
The DNA here is from genome assembly GCA_023553655.1 of Myrmecobius fasciatus. Lineage (NCBI taxonomy): Eukaryota > Metazoa > Chordata > Mammalia > Dasyuromorphia > Myrmecobiidae > Myrmecobius > Myrmecobius fasciatus. The sequence goes on along the minus strand of JAJPUD010000392.1, from coordinate 361,987 downwards.
CTTAAAGGAAGAGCTTAAGAGGAAATTGTTCACAGCCATGTTGGTAATTAAATTTGCTTTAAAGGCAAGATGCCAAAAAAGACAGTAGGATAGAATGAATTCATTATTAGTTATAAATAAGCTTTTAAAAATATTATGCCTTTTATTTAACTATGTTTTGGGAAGCTGAAACTGTTTAACCTCATAACTGACATTCTTTTGATTTGTTGTCATGCTTCAGGAGTCAGACAAGTAGCAATACTTTTTGTAGATAATGCCACTAGTTTTAGGGTGGCTAGTTACTCTGCTTGTGATATATTAACAAACATTTTTAAATGGTTAGGATTTTTTTTGTTCCAAAAATTAGAGTATTGTTATCTTAATCACTGCAAACAATTTGGCAAAATGACCTAGGCAAAATGATCAATAAAACTCAAGTTATAAGACAGTTATTTGTTTTGAATTGTCTGGTTGGTTCTACTTAATTTGTCTTATTGTGTAAAATGAGTTATTACTGCTTTTGTCTAGATATGTCCTTTTTATAGTTAGTAATTTTGCTGTAAGTAGTCAAAAGGGGATGTATATGCAATTTAGGAAAGACAAATTATGATAAAGAGTATCTTTAGTAATTCTTTTAGTAAATTGGGCTAGCCAAATTTTAAAAATAATTTAGAAATTTCCATATTTTAGTCTCCACTCAGAATCTTTAGTATATTCCTGCCCCATGAAACAGACTATTCAAATAATCAAAGATCTTTGTAAGAGAAAAGAGAGATAGTTGCAGGGTTCTTTTTGGAGAGGAGTAAGGAATCCAGGGAAATTTGAACATGTTGGTGGGTAGACAGGAAAAAAGTCACTAAAAAGGAAGATGTTGAAGATACTTGAGGGGGAGTAGTTTTTGCATATTTCTTAACCATTTAACATGTATAAAACTCTGTTGTCATTTTTTGTTAGTTTTTTCCTTTTTTTAATGCCACTAATGAAATGTCACTAGCCCCATTTTCCTCATAAGCTCTGTAGTTTTACTAATCCATTTTGCATAGTTAATGTTTTTTGGTGAGGAACACATATCACATATATTAAATTATAGCAAAATTTCCTGTATTTGTTTGCTTATAGTCTCCCCAATAGGACTGGAAGTTCCTTGAGGGCAAGGTCTTTTGCTTCTTTTTGTATACTCAACACTTAGTACAGTACTTGGTATGTTTGTGTCACATCATCTGAGTTGTATCAGACTCTTTAGTATCTCATTTGGGATTTTCTTGGCAAAAACAATGAACTAGTTGCCATTTCCTTCTCCAGTTCATTTATATATGAGGAAATTGAACCAAACAAGTTCATATTTGAACTCTGGTCTTCCTGACTCCAGGACCAGTGCCCCTGCTTAGTATATAGTAGGTGCTTAATAAAAACTGTTACTATAATTACCATTTTACAGATGAGGAAACAGAGGCAGATAGAGGTTATTGACTTGTCTATGGTTACACACCTATATAAATATCTCAAGCTGGATGTAGTTAACTTGGTGACTCCAGTCTCAGCAAACTTTATCCATTGCACCATCTAGCTGTTCTTTTAATCATATTGTTTATATTGTACAAACAAGCTATATACAAAATAAATAGGAAATAATTGGCAGAAGGAAGGCACTAGGATTGAAAAATGTTGGGGGAGGCTTCCTTTTGAAGTTGGACTTTTAATAGAGATTTGAAGGAAGCCAGGGAAGCCACTAGGCATAAATAAGGAGGTAGAACCATTCTGGCATGAAGAACAGCTAGAGTAAATACCTGAGTTGAGATATAGAATGTTCTGTTCATGGAATAGCAAGGAGGTCAGTTTCATTTTATCAAAAGCATATGACATGGAGTAATGTGTAAGAAGACTGGAAATGTCAGAGTGGTCTGAAGGCCAAACAGGATTTTGCATTTGCTCCTGGAGGGTGATAAGAAGTTGAAATGACATAGTCAGACCTCCATTGTAGGAAAATTACTTTGACAGCTGAATGGAGGTTGAATTGACATGAAGACAGATTTGTGTCCATCAGACTCACCAGCAACATTTCAAGGGTGAGATGATGAAAACCTACTTTGTTAGGGTAATAGATGTATAAGAGAGAAAAAGGAACATATTTGAGACATGCTACAAAGATGAAATCTACTGACCTTGGCAATAGATTATGTGGAGGGGTGAGAGATAATGGGGAGTTGAGAATGAGGATAGGTTGTGAACCTGGGGAACCAGAAAGATAGTAGTACCTTTTACAGTATAGGGAATGTTGAGTTTAAGGTGATGACTGGACATCCCAATTCTAGACATTTGGAAGGCAAGTAGAGATGTGATACTGGAGGTAAGCAGAGAAGTTAGGAAGGGTTGATTTGAGAATTAGCAGCATAGAAATGATAATTAAATCTATGGGAGCTTAGAAGGTCATCAAGTAAAATAGTTTATAATAAGAAGAGATTGTAAACATGATCTGGATAATAATCTGGCAGAGAAGACTGAGAATGAGCAGTCTGATAGAGGAGGAGAACCAGAAAAGAGTGGTGTTCTAGAGAAAAGAGTATCAAGGATCAAGACACTGATTCACAGTGTCAGAGGATGAAAAAAAATTGGGAAGAATGAGAACTGAGAAAAGGCCATTGGAGTTGGCAGTTAAAAAGTCACTGGTAACTTTGGAGAAAATGATGAGGTCAGAAGCTGGTTTTTAAGGGGTCATGAAGAGTGAAAGGAGAGGCAATGGAGTCACTTATAGATGATCTTCTCAAGGAATTTAGCCACAAATAGCAGAATAGATGTAGATTAATGCTGTGTTTGGAAGGATCAAGTGAGATTTTTTGAAGATAGGGGAAAGATGGGCATGTTTGTAGGCACCAGGGAAGGAGCCAGTAGACAGGGAAAGAGGAAAATCAGTCTTTGGGGATGACAAATAGAGCATTCTATTGGAGGAGAAGTGATAGGTTACAGGAGTTTGCTTTGGTAAAGAGTATGGTTATTTTTTCATGTAAGATGGTTCACCGGAGAGATAGATATCCAAATAATAGGAGATAAGGAAGGAAGAAGATGTGTCTCGAAGAGAATGGCCTCAATATTTTTAATGTAAAATATTAGGCAAAGATGAGAGGATTGGATGAGAGATTCATGTGAGGTCTGAGGAGAAATAAAAAGGTTTAGAAGAGCCACTGTGGACAGTGTAATAGTGAGTTGATAAGGATATAAGCCTGGAAGAATGAACAAACATGAAAGAATCTATCATAAAGAACCATTATGGTATGAAATGCTCAATTCAATCCCAGAAGAAAAGAATGACTGCATGACATCCATAAACCAAGCCCCATAGAAAATTTAGCTTGGGCATGAATTCATCTAGAATTTTTGAAAAAGATGAGGAAAGATTTTTTTTTTATTTTATAAGTTAAATGATTGATAGAAAAAAATAATCCAAAAAAGAAATGAAAGCACTAGGAAAAAATAGAAGAGATTTAACATGGAACAAAAAATGTAAAACTTTACCCAAGCAAGAGACTCCTTGAAAATTAGAAGGGATCAAATAGAAGTTAATAACTTTATTAGGCAACAATAGATCTTAAGACAAAGTCCAAAGATTGAAAGAAGAAGAACCTATAGATTGGTTTATAACAAATGGAAAACAATAGGCCTGGAAAAAAGATCAAGAAGATCTGATTTAAGAATAATTGGATTTAAGCAATCACCAACCAAAAAAAAAAAAAAAAAAAAAAAAGAATTTCCACATCACATTTCAAGGGACCATAAAAGAAAACTGTCTAGATCTCAGATAGCCAGAGGACAAAGTAAAAACAAAATCTATTAATGACTTGAAAGAAATGCCCAAATAAAAACTCTTAGGAACATTCTTACCAAAATCCAGAACTTCCAGATCAAAGAAAAAAAATGCCACAAGCAACCAGAAGGAAAGAAAGGTACTGAAGAGCTTTAATCAGGATCATATAAGATTTAATAGCCACCCCAGAGGCATAGGTTGCATTCCAAGAGAAGAGCAAAGTGAAGAAGCCAACTGTTGCTATGTGGCTCAAACCTCAGGAACAGAGTGAGACATCACACAAAGTTCAATTAAGGAGAAACAAAATAAAGAGATTTCATTATAAATGTATATGATTGAAAAATAAGATGAGCTAGTTTATGACCGAATAAGGAATAAACAAATGCATAGCCTGGGTGCAATACTGAAAGTTTCATTATATCAAGAAAAAAGAGGAAACTAGGGGTGTCTCTTCCGTTCAGCTCATTGGAGGATATGAATTAGTTTTGTATTTGAGGAGCAGGCAAGGAAGAGTTGTGATCTCCATTCCCCCCTCTTCTTTTTTAGTTGTTTATTCACAGGGTTTTTTTTATTTTAGTTATTTTAGTTAAATGCACCACATGGAAAATAGATGAGGACTATGGTAAAAAGCAATAACATTTTTTTAAGATTTGAATCTCACTTTTTCTTTTAACAGTTTTAAGCAAGTCACATATTGGTTGATTGTTAACAAGTAAAATAGCTTCTGCCAAAGTGTAAAGAAGAAAATATATGTGATTTATATGATATATAACAAAGCATCTCTGCCTTAACCAGTGTGCTACTCATCTGCAAAGCAGAATCTTAGAACTCCCTTGAAAATATCATATTACTCTTCCTTCATTCAGAAGAGAAGATGGCTTCAATCATCTATATCACTGCTATCAATGATTAAGGATTTAAGAAAAGAGATATGGAATCATTGGTAGAATTTGAATTCCGATTTTAACTACGGACATACACTGTGATAATGGTATCTCTAATTTCTCTGATTGGTGCAATGTAAAGGAATATTAATTTGGTTGTAGAGATTCCTTGCAGAAGAATAGCATATAGCTATTTCAAATGGAAAATCATTTAGGGATTAATTTTCTGGAAACAAAATCAGCAAATACTGGCTAAGAAATGAAGCAATTTACATACTTCAGTGTAATTGGTATGCTTTATGCTTTTCTGTTAACCCTCTAAGAATAGCTATGTTCCTGTCTTCCTGGATCCAAATAAATCCTAACCAAAATTGCATTCTGTGGGATTCTTCAATATTCCTTCTCAATAAATCCTTTTTCTCCACAGTTTATTTAGCACACTTCACTCAGAATTGAGATGTTCTCATATCCCTGACACTATTACAGGTCTGGGGTGGGTATTTTTGGTTGGGCTCTTTGTTTAGCAACAATGTTTGGGTTTAGGCACCAAAGGTACATACATCCTATGAATGATATGATCTCCATTGTTAAAGTAAATATCTATATCACTGAAATCATTTGTCTATTTGAGTATTTTGGAAAAAGCAATATATTGGAAAAGGGTGGATATAGAAGTAGCTTAACTGTTTAGAAGAATGGTCAAAGAGTGGGAAAATTGCATAGTTAGAATTTTTGGAAATTTGTCATCCTCTGAGTTAGACTGATTTGTTCTCTCTTCCTTATATAAGGAATGTGATTGATTTGTTTAAACTATTTTTTAAGAGGCCAATTTTGTATTGGAAAAATAAAAAAAAGGTAAATACAATGAACTCTTTCTTATATATAATAAAAATCACTAAGCTTTAGGAGCTGAATTTTAGGTTGACATAAAACAAGAAATTTTGGATAATTTTATATTTAAGAATAAACCAATATTTAGCTTTATATATACAGTAGCATATTTTAAGTAAAAATTTACAAAAGAGATTTTTGAGGCTTCTTACAAGGGTACAAAAATACTGGCATGTTCAGTTTCTGTGGAATGTAGGTTTCTTTCCCTCCCCAAAATATTATACTTTCAAATCTAATTAGTAATTGATATCTAGTCATCTATATATCTTAATGGAAATGATTTCTAACTACAAATCCCAGTATACTGGTAGTAATTTATATATCATGTTGCATATTTCAAACACAATTGTCATTTCTTTCACAATTCAAATCTTATGACACTAGTATCAATTTATATCATAATGCTTGTTTTGAAATAATTTTTAAGATAAGTTGCGTTAGTTATCTTTCATATCAGTTTTAGAGATTTTCATAAGTAAAATAAATGATTTAATTTTTCTCTTCTCCCTTTTTTATTAACATTTTTAGCCTTAATTAGTTTTTAGTTGAAATGAGCCTTTATAGTGCTAGCTAGGGGTTTTTACTTTTAAGAATAAAGTATTGACTCATTTAAAAAATTACTATTATATTGGACTTTCTTAGGTTACTTCTAGTATCTTCTTTCCAAAGATAATATCAGTATCTTTGGATATCCAAAACTTTCTCTCTTTGCTTTGTTTTCCATGTGGAGAACCAAAGCGTCCTAAATATAGAACTGCAAGAGATCTTCCCTTTATTCTGATATCAGCTTTAATCTATTTGTTGACTAAATTAGATTTATGTTTTTAGATACTTTTGATCTCAGGAGTGTTACATGTCCAGTGTGTTATGTTTTTTTCCCCCTCTTTTCCTTTTTTCCCTTTCTACCTATAGTAGTTCAGTTTGCATATTTTATAGATTATTATCTCAAAAATTATAAAAGAAATGATTTTGAATATTATAGCCAGGGTTGGTTTAAGGAAAAAAAGCTAATTCAATTTTATTTTTGAAGGTTTTCAGCTTTTCCATTAGTATGCATTTAATCCTTCTTAGTTTTGCTTTTCTGATCTTTTTTTTTTCAGTTGCCTAAACTATATCATTTTGGTCTTAGAAGCATTAGTAGATAGCTAGTCATGTATTAAATGATAACTGGTCTCTTATCTAATATATTTTCCGTTCCTCCATTTTTGGGTATTGTCATTTAAAAATAGATAAATCATGATCTATCAGATTTATACTTTGTGAGTTTGGGCCTTATTATTTCTTCTGTTGATAAAACAAGATCTGGACACTGTGCCTAGAGTTGTATGCAAAATTCTAACCTCTCCTCCCAACTATACATTTGCTTGGTTGCTAGGTGCCTGAGGCCCAGGGGAGTGTTCTTTCTACTGTCTCCTTTGGGCTACTTTATAAGGAAGAAATTTCTCTGGATGGGAGGTGTTGTTTACAAAGGAACATTTGCCATGTTTTCTCTGAAAAGCAACTAAAAAGAAATAATAAAGAAGAGCTTTATTAATGGTGGCTTATTAAAAAAGAAAACATATTTAGAAGTTTTCCAAACTACTTTGCTAGATTCTGAAGGTAATAATAGCTATCACGTAAGTACATCCTAGAAATACAGTAATACTGAATTGACAGGGAGAAATGAAACAAAAAATTGTTTTCTTTTCTAATCCTATTGCTTTGTTTTAAAGACTTGTGGATTCTTCATTGACCTTTTAAATGGATTACTTTTTCCTTTGTATCTGGTCAGTGCTTATGCTTAGTATTTTTGCATCCAATAAGTGCTTATATTTTGAATTTTACTAATTTGTTTCTCTTTTTTGTTATTTTGTAAATTTCTTAAGGCATGTATTTAAGGCAACCAGTTTGTAAACTCCAGGAGTGTAAAAACTTATAGCTTCTGATTTTTGTCATTTCTCAAAAGATATTTGTGTTTTGAGATTATTCTTAGTTGTCTGCATGATTTTCCACTGGCAGATATTATTTTTAAAAGATAATAATAGCTTTTCATTTTACAAAATACATACAAAGATAGTTTTCAACATTTACCCTTGCAAAACCTTATGTTCCAAATTTTTTTTCCCTTCTCCATGTTCAGATTAGATCAGATCAGATCAAAATCAGATCCAATCAGATCAAAAAGGGGAAAAAATGAGAAAGAAAAAAACAAGCAAGCAAATAACAACAACAAAAAAGGTGAAAATATTATGTTGTGATCCACATTCAGTCCCCAGAGTCCTTTCTCTGGATGCAGTTGGCTCTCTCCAACACAAGTTTATTGGAATTGGCCTAAGTCATTTCATTGTTGAAAAGCGCCAAGGCCATCATAGTTGATTATCACATAATCTTGTTGTTGCTGTATACAGTGTTCTCTTGGTTCTAAAATTCACTTCACTTAGCATCAGTTCATATAAGTCTCTCCAGTTCTTTCTGAAATCATGCTGCTGATTGTTTCTTATAGAAAAATAATATTCTATTATATTCATATACCATAACTTATTCAGCCATTCCCCACCTGATAAGCATCTACTCAGTTTTCAGGTCTTGGCAGATAATATATTGTTCAAAAGTTCATCTTTATAGATGTCTCTAATGAACCAAACTTCATTCCTGAGGAATAATATTTTTTTACCCTGTATATGATGGAAAAAAGAAAATAATACATAATCTTTTATTTATTAGAATGTTTATTAACATTCTAATGATATATGATTTTGTTAAATGAAAAAAAATTCTTACTTTTAATTGGGCATGCACAAAACATCATACATATATAGATACATCCATGCATAAATGTATATATCTAGACACATATGTAGACACACACATATAATATAAATATCCTATTGGTCTTGAGATAAATTTGAAAAACCCAAGACTTTGGCCAAGAAAGGAACAAAAATTTTCCTTGACTAATTCATGTGCTTTGTGGAGAGAAAAATGTTTCTCTAAAGAGAAAACACAGTGTGATCATAAGACCATTACTTACATATTTATTGAATAAAACATAGTATTACTGCAACTGGAAATATAAGACTATTGTATTTTAGGATGCCTTTGATGAATTAAATAATTTTTTTCAAGTCCAAATTATGTCTACATCCTAAAAACAGGTTTCTTGAAAGAGTTTTCAATAAGGATATTTAATGAGTATATAATATTTCTTTAATAAAGCTTCTTGACATAATATTAATAAAAGTTTTTATCTACAAAGAGGTTTTTGATGACCATGAATGCAAGTAATCTTAGTGGCCTTGTACTCTGAGTGTTGTTTGCAGTATGTATGGAATCTGAACCTTAAGGTTTTTGAAAAAATAGTCAAGTGAGAAGTGAGAGCTACGGCTTCTTTCCTTTGGATATGTCTGTTTGTTTTTTAAGTAAATATAAAATTCTCTGTTTGGAAGCTTGAACTTTAATGCTGTTTTAATATTTTGTTTGCTATGTTTACATGTATAAGGATGTATCACACACACCATTATTTTACAACCACAAGTCACTACATATTATGGTATATATTAATTTGATTTGGAGAATTTTATCAAGTTCTTCTTATAACCTCTTTGTCTTGTTAGCCTCAGTGGCTAATTTTCAGGAAAATGTATTTTTATGCAAATTGTTTCATGAGGATTTTTACATGTACTTTTTGCATGTATTTATCATTAATGTTATAATATATGATGACCAAGTATTTTCTAGAATATTTCTTTGTCTCTGGCTGTAATATAAAACCTGGTCTTCTGATTCTTTTCTTTGCCTCTCTAAGGAGTTAACTGTGAAAAAGATAGTTCACATAGTTTTCATTTAGCTGGAACTTTCTTTTTTGTCATTCTTTCATTTATTAAAAAAAATATACCAGAACCTTTTCCCCTTTAATCATAATGTTTCTACATAGCTGTTTGCATGTTGCTTCCCCTCATTAAAATATGAGCTCTGGGACTATATTTATTTTTGAATCGCCATCAATTAATATATATTTATTGACTGACAGATGTCAAGGCCCACCCATTAACCATTGGATCTCATTTATGATACAATATGCAAATAAATTTATTGACATCTTAAAATGATGTGATTCTTAGCACTTGTCTCCTTTTCTGATAATCTGTTAATATCACTCCAGAAATGGAAGGGGACTGCAGAGGATTGAAGGAAATTTAAAATTTTTTTCTTTGTTTCATAGGTTGCTATAAACAAAAAGTCATTCTTGTGCAGCATTCCTTCTTGTGATGTGTTTATGATTAGGTTGGTTTTCAGACTTTGCCACTATTTTGCAATTATTAAGTGTCTGAGACCAGAATTGAATCCTGTTCTTGCTCAATCTAGTACTGTATCTATTGTGCTGCCTAGTTGCTTCAGTTGTATCTTTGTGAAGTTCTGAATTGATGAGATTATAGATCCATTTGAGAATGCACATCACATGTACATATATTTATATATACATACATATATAAATGATATATTGGAGGTCTCTTTTATAAAAAAAAGGCAGCCATAAAAAGTGACTCTGAGGGCTAGGTATTGAGATCCTTGAGAGCTGAGAAAATGGCCAGTGCTTATAAGTTATTCTTATAGCTGCTTGTAAATAAAGTACCTACTTTTCTTAGGGAGTCCTTTATGTGAATCATAGTTTTTCTTTCTTTCAAATTCAAATCCTACCCTTATAAGCCAGCTTATTCTTTATATTCCCTCAAACATTTTGACTTCCCACTTTCTCAGTCTTCTCAACTTCTGCTTCATCCACATACAAGTGTGATCAATCACATACTTGATCTCACTTTTACTATCAGTCTTTTATCTGCATGATCAAGGATTATGCAGTTTCTCTGTACTAGAAATGTCAAACATGTAGCCCGCAATATTCTCAAGTATAGGCAGAACCAGATTATAATATAATTGGGAAATATTTAATAAAATAAAAATAAAATGTAATGCTAATATGGTTTCTAAGTCAGTATGCACCTGTACATCTCTCTCCTTCTCTCTCCTTCTCTCTCTCTCTCTCTCTCTCTCTCTCTCTCTCTCTCTCTCTCTCTTTTTCTCTCTTGTCTCTCTCTTTTTCTGTCTCTGTCTCTCCCCTCTTCCCTCCCTCCCTCTCTCTCTATATCTATCTACTATATATATAATAGTATTATATATGTATATATACATATAATATATAGTTTGTTGACATCTATTTCTATTTGAGTTTGACATTACTGCTTTGTACTATACTTTATCACCCTCTTCTTTCAGATATTCTCTCTTTAATCAAATTTTGTGGCACTGCTCTCTTTTAGTCTCTTCCCCCAACCCCAACTGTTCCTTCCCAGTCTCCTTTGCTGCTTCATGGTATATGTCCCAAACTGTAGATGTAGATATACTCCCAAATTCTCTTCTGGATTATCTTCCCATCTCTTTCTCTTGGTGATTAATGTTTTTAGGGGTTCATGTATAATTTTTGTGCAGATGACCAGGTCTAGTATTTCCTTGAGAATTCAGTTCTGCCTAATTAGTTGCCTTTTGGGTATTTAAAATAACCAAGTTGCATGTTCCATAAGCATTTCAAACTAGGGGCATTGGAAAGTTGTGACACTTATAAAATTAAATTTTATTTTTATTCTAATCAGAAAAAAATTCTTTTCTCTCTCCCCCATATCCCTCCACAATTCATAATGAAAGAACAACTCCTTATTAAAAACATAATGCTCAAACTAAACAAATTTCTATATTGGCCATGTCTAAAAGAAAAAAAAAACATACACACATGCACACACATACACATGTCTTACTCTGCACTTTTGATTATTGTGTTCAACGATTATTGTTTATAGTGCTGATCAGAGTTCTTAAGTCTTTCATATTTGTCTTTACAATATTGTTTATATTATATAAATTGTTTTCATGGTTCTGTTCACTTTGTATCAGTTCATGGAAATCTTCCCCCAGTTTCTCTGATGCCAACCTCCACCATTTCTTACAGTTCAATAATACTCTATTGTATTTATATATCATAACTTGTTTATCCATTCCTCAGTTTATGGGTACCTTAGACTCTCATTCTTTGCTATTTTAAAAAAAAGCCATACATATTTTTGTATATCTTTAGAGTTCTTTTTGCCTAAGATTAATCCATTGTCTCTCTCTTACCCTCTTCTCTCATCTTCCCTTTGTCTCCCTTTTTCTTCTTGAGTTTAATATCTTTCTTTGGGAGTGTAGTATCTCGTTTGACTAGTTCAAGTGAGAGTGAGGTTTAATTGTCAGTCACTTTATCCATTTTTTTTTTCCTGTACAGACTTTTACTTGAACACCCTAATTATGTGAGATAATTTCCCTTAACCTTCCTTTCTCCTTTCTTTCAGTATATTCCTTTTTTTTTCCCATTTCAGGAATACATAATAGAACACTCCCAGGCCTTCTTTCTATAGACCTTCTATGACTCCTGATTATGGGGATTCAGAAGGGATATGTGCATCATCTCCCCATACTAGAATTTACCTTGCTTATTACATTTGTTCATACTTTCCTTTTATTGTTTTTCAAGGACTTTTATGTTTGAAATTCAAGATTTCTTTTCCTCCAGATTTTTGGTAGGAACTTTATTTCAAGAAAGGTCAATTTCTCAGCTATTCTTGGTACTTTGCCATCTGACAAACTCTCCCATTCCTTCATGGTGGTAGCTGATACACACACACACACACACACACACGTGTGTGTGCGTGTGTGTGTGTATTTAGATAGATAGTGTGTTTTTTCATACCAGATTTATTTTTGACCATTTATTTCTCCATCTTATTGACAATGTTATTCAGGTTCCAGTATTATTAAACTAGTCAAATAATTTATTTTTTCAGCCAGAATTACTTAAGTATCTAAATATCAAAAATTTTACAGAAGTTGCTTGGCATTTTTGTTATGTTGGCATGTAGGACGTGGCTTTCATAGTGTAGCCTTTTATTTTTGGAAAAGTGTTTTGTAAAAAATGTACTCTTTTAAAAAGCTCCTGTGAATATCATGTTTGTATTTTTGTTTGTTTTGGAAGACCTGGTAGACTTAGGTTATTTTGTTTTGATTTTCATTTTGTATGAACCCTTGTTTGAGAGATATTCATGGCAATAAGGTCTTGAGTTATTTTTTAGTTTATTGACTCAAGCTCCCACTGAGAAACCAAGGAGAATCTATGATTGGGCTGAGTTAAATTCTGCAAGAGACAAGGCACAATCATAAACTGTGGTACTCTAACAACATCTCCAATGTTACTTATAAATTCGTTTTTTCATACTAAAATCTATGCCTATGTGTAGTTGATTCCATTTCCTGAAATTTTACTGTATGTTCTCTGTTTGGGGAACAGCCATAATATCCACACCATTTGGCTTGTTTCACAGTTTATTTTCATAGCACATTGAATACATGTCATACAAATATAGTTATATTAAACTTGAGCTACATATTCTTCAAAAACATAATTCAGTAGTACTTTTTAAAGCTTTTCTGTGTAAAGCTGTTCCAGCTTAAAAAAAAACCCTAAGATTAAAATAGGTTTTAATGTTTGCGGGTTTACAATTTAGAAGAAAGTGAAAAAATATGAAAATAATCATAATGTTAAATAGTTATGTATACAAAGTGATTTCAGCAAAAGGAGATCATTTTCTAACTTGTCTGATGATAATGGCACATCAGTAAGGCATAGATTGGGTATGATTTCATAAAATACAGCATTTGAATGGGAGGTTTGAAGACTAGGTAAGATTTCAACCAGAAGAAGTGGGGAGAACCCATTTTAGGAAGAAGAAATAATGTGAGCAAAATTATGGAAGTAGGAAAGCATAGGCTTGTTTGGAGAACATAGAATTTACTATTGTGACTAGAAATTATGTCATCATAGAAGTTTCTAGATTACAGAAGTCCTTCCAATGCTAGTCTAAGTGTTGGGGCTAAAAGTTATAAAACTATAAAAGCTATAAAAAAGTGCATATTCTTTGACCAAACAATAGCATTACAAGGTTAGTATTCCAAAGAGATTAAAACAAAACAAAATGACTTGTATATACAAAAATATTTTAGCAGCTCTTGTAGTAACAAAGAATTGGAATTTGAGGGGATGTCCATCATTTGGGGAAAGGCTGAACAAGTGGAATATAATTTTGATGAAATACTATTGTGCTATAAGAAATGATGAGCTCAGTGATCTCAGAAAAACATGGAAACACATGAAATAACGAAGAATGAAATGAATAGAACCAAGAATACCCTGTATATAGTAATAGTGATATTGTTTTAAGAACAACTCTGAGCAAATGTCATTTTGACTATTACAAATACATAAATTAAAAATTAAAAAATACACGAAAAAAGATGTTGTCTACATCCAGAGAAAGAACTGATAAATAGAAGTATATATAGAATAATTTTACACACACACACACACACACACACACACACACACACACCCCTACTTATATCTAATTGTAGCCATTCTCAGGGTTGAGGAGGGGTGGGGAAAAAGGAAGAAAAAAAAAGGGAAAGGGGAAAAAGCTCACATTATTTCTTCTTCCTAAAATGGGTCCTCCCCACTTCTGGTTGAAATCTTACCTAGTTTTCAAACCTCCCATTCAAATGCTGTATTCTATGAAATCATATCCAATCTATGCCTAACTGATGTGCCATTATCATCAGACAAGTCAGAAAATGATCTCTTTTTGCTGAGAATACTTTGTATACATGATAATAGATACCTAACATTATGATTATTTTTATACATATTTGGTCATATACATAATCAGATTTTACAATAAGGTACTATACACATTCATAAAAGAAAAAGTAAAAAATTTGGACTTCTCTGGTCTGATGGGAGAACCAAAAATTTTTACAAGGATTTTCCAGAGTGAAGGGGACACTGTGCCCATAATCCCTGTGATGTGAAGGGATAATTGTACATTGTTTCACAAGCTAAAGGAAGAGAACATTTAAAAAAGGAGGAAGGTCCATAGTTATTTGATATAGAAAGATCAAGGAGGTTTAATGATTGAGGAAAAAGACTTTAAATTTGATGTCATTAGTAGTTTCAGCAATACAGTAGGGAAAAAAAAATAAAGAATAGTAGGTAATAAATAAATGCAGGTGAAGAGTAGACTGTTATTTTAACAAGTAACCATATACCCTATATGATATTACAAAATTCTGATTTTTCTCCTTTATTATTTTTCTTCTTTACTTTTAGAATTTTTTATCTCACACTAAGAGATTTATCCAAAAGTATAAAGGCTGAGATTATTATTTGCAGTTAACTACAGATGACACTAAGAAATCTTAAAATATATATTTTTTGTTTTATTGATTTCTTGTATTTTTATTGTATTTGTTGTTTTAAGCATTTCTTAAAAATTAAATTTTATTTTCTTTTGATGAAGTTCTTCTTCTGTCACTCCCATCATGAGAAAGCAAGAAAAACAAAACCCCTGTTAGAAACAAATATAGTAAAGACAGGCATGGAAAGCCATATATGGACCAAGGAAGAGTGAAATGGGCACAGGCAGAACAATTTTTACCATAATAGTAATATTATAAAAATGAACAATTTTGAGCTCTTTTTAATAACTAATGAAGAATGAAACAAGAGTGCTACCAATTTGTACACTTGTTTAACAATTTATTCAGTGTTGCACAGTATTATACAAACAACTTTGAAAGCTATAAGAACTATGATCAGTGCAGTCACCATCCATGATTTTGAAGGATTGATGAAACATACTTTTATCTTTTGATGGGGGAAGTGATAGCTTTAGGGTGTAAGATGAGATTCCTCCATTCTTTAAAAACAAACAAACAAACAAACTTGATCTGTCCTCCCTGGTAGCTATTGCACTTTATCTCTCCTCTCTTTTATGGTTAAATTACTTGGAAAGGTGACTGTAATGTGTCTTTCCTTCTTTTCCTTTCATTTTCTTCTAAACTGTGTAAGTTGCCTTTTGATATCATCAACTAAAACTACTCTTCAACAATTTCCTAGTTGTTCCCTCCAAGTTACCAGTGATCATTACTTGTCAAATCTGATGGATTTTTTTTTTTAGTTCTCATCCTTCTCAGCCTATCTGTTACATTTAACACTGTTGCCTATTTCTCATGGACACTGTCTCCTTTCTGGGATTTTGTGACATAGCCTGATATGTGTTACAGCCTGCTCATGGTCATTCTGTGTCTCTCCCTTGCCTCTTAACTATTTTCCCTACCTCATATCTCTATCCACTCCAATCCACCTTTCATACTATAACAAAAGTGATTTTTCTTAAGTATAAGCATATTCTTCTCTCTCGCTTACTTAATAAGTAGCCTTGACTCCTTGTTCCATTTAAGATAAAAAAAAAGACTCCTTTGTGTAGCTTTAAAAAGCTCTTTATAAACTTACTCCATTTTATCTTTCTAGTGTCATTGACAATATTTTATCTTCTGCTCTCTGTGAATAACAATTGGCCTTATACCCAGCTCTTGTCTCCATGCTTTGGTACTGGCTATCCCCCATGCCTGGAAAGTATTCCCTCTTCACCTGTTTTCAAAAAAGCAGCTCAAGCAACATCTTCTGTATGAAATCTGTTCTGATCTTTATGCTTTCCCACTGGTGTTCTCATAAACTGTCTTTGTATTTTCTCTCTCACTTTCTCTCTCTTTCTAAACAATATAAAACATAGAGTATATATCTATATATTCTCTTTGTAGTTGTTCTATATGATTTATACTTATACAAACAAACTGAGAATTGCAGAGAATGTGCTGACTTGCATTGGTTGAGAGAGTTTCCTCATCTGGCAGTTATTTTTACAGTAAAATCACATCTGCTCCCTATCTTTTTCTTGTGAGTGGGGAGTGATTTTTTTTTGTCATCACTGCTGAGCACAGAGTTGCTTTATGAATATTAGGATGATTGCCCCATAGCTGGAGGAAACCCCATAGGCTTCTAATCTAGCACTTTCCTTTTTAAAAATGAGAAAACTGAAATTCAAAGAGCTGAAGTGACTTGCTAGAAGTTTGATAGATTATAAGCATCACAACTAGAATTTAAAGTCAGTTTTTCTGACCTCAGAGCCAGTGTTCTTTTTCTGTACTATTTGTTGATTGATTGATGGTCTCTGAGGTCCTTAACATCTCTAGACTTGTGATCCTATAATGCATTAATAAGTTGAAGACTACATTTATTGATGTGGATAGTTTTATATAGCAACTATTTTATTGAAATAAATTTATATATTCTCTGCAATTTGTCTTATGTTGATTTATATATCCTCTGCATTTGCCATGTTGATGTTTTAAATGTTATTATTTTATCTTTGTTTTACTTCATCTGTTGCTCTACTTTCACTGAAAGAGTGAATTGAAATAAAGTTTATTGAGCACTTACTATATGATGGTCACTGTTCTAAACACTGGGTATACAAATATAACTAAACAAAAGAACTCCTCTCTTCAAAGAGCTCACATGCCAGTCATGAAGGTAATATATGAAAGATAACGAGAAGGAACAAGGTGGCACAATTTGGAAAGGGCCAGGAAGTGATGTAGAAGCTTTGTTATGATCAAAATAAGAGAAAGACCATTTACCAAGGCCCAGGTCCTAGGGTACAATTTAGGTTCCTCTGGGAACAGAATGAGGAACATGGGCAGAGTATAGGCTGAATGGTTTGGAAATAGGTAGAAAATGGAGTTACTTGCGCTAGTCAATAATTTTTCCTTTAGCTTTATGTTTTCTTGGAGCTTTAAGATTGAAGTGTATCTTTCACTTAGGGAAAGAACTTTGGTGTCACTCTGTGGAGTCTGTATTTTCTCTTAGATGGAGGGATGAGAGCAAAGATGGGCCATTATAATAAGGTTTGATAAAACTCTAGAGAAATGGAAGGCTATGTTAAGGTCAGAGGTTGAATAATAACATTGATTTTAGCATTTTAGAATTCACAAAATTTGCTTAAAACAACTTAGGGAAATAAGTACTGTAATTATTACCTCTACAGATAAGGAAACTGAGGCTTTCATTACATAAAGTAAATTAGCAAGTATAATACAACTAGAATAAGAGTTAAAAATTAAAATAGTCTTCCTTTTTATTGTGTCTTTGGAAATCACCTGCAGATACCTCTAAATAATTCAAATTTCCCTCCAACTAGTATATATTATCCTATTTCTAAACCACTGTATAAAATGTACCTTTTTTTTTTGACAGGAAAGTGTGGATAGATCATCAAAAAAATGGAAGATGGAAAGCCCGTTTGGGCTCCACATCTCACAGATGGATTTCAGATGGGCAATATTGTGGATATTGGTCCAGACAGCTTAACAATTGAACCTTTGAACCAAAAAGGGAAGGTGAGCTTCTAAAAATAGAATAGAGATTATGATCATTCCTTATATAATTAAGAGTCTCTGATTTCTGTAAAGGTTCCCTTTTAACTAAAGAGTTGCATTTCAAAAAATTAAATTTTAATTAAGTGAATGTATATTTCTATTTGTTTCTGTTGTGAAATCAGAGATGTATTTCCTTTTTTTAACTTTTATTAAAGTTTTTTTATTTACAGAACATATGAGTAATTTTTCTACATTGACCTTTGCAAAATTTTCTGTTCCAAATTGTTCTCTCCTTCCCCTTACCCTTTCCCCTAGATGGCAAGCAGTCCAATACATGTTAAATATGTTAAAATATATGATAAATCCAATTTGTGTATACATATCTACACAGTTATCTTTTTGCACAAGAAAAATCAGATCTAGAAAGAGAAAAAAAAAACAACCTAAGAAGGAAACAAAATGCAAGTAAACATTCACAGAAAGCATTAAAATGCTATGTTGTGGTCCACACTCAGTTCCCACAGGCCTCTCTCTGGATGTATATGACTATCTTCATTGCTGAACAATAGGAACTAGTTTGAATCACCTCATTGTTGAAGAGAATCACGTCCATCAGAATTGATCATCGTATAGTCTTCTTGCTGCGTATAATGATTTCCTGGTTCTGCTCATTTTACTTAGCATCAGTTCATGTAGTTCTGTCCAGGCCTCTCTGAAATCATCCTGCTGGTCGTTTCTTACAGAAAAATAATATTCCATAACATTCATATACCATAATTTATTCAGCCATTCTCCAATTGATGGACATCCATTCAGTTTCCAGTTTCTTGTCACTACAAAAAGGGCTGCCACAAACATTTTTGCACATGTAGGTCCCTTTCCCCCCTTTAAGATCTCTTTGGGATACAAGCCCAGTAGAAACACTGCTGAGTCAAAGGGTATGCACAGTTTGATAACTTTTTGAGCATAGTTCCAAATTGCTCTCCAGAATAGTTGGATTCATTCACAGTTCCACCAACAATGTATTAGTGTCCCAGCTTTCCCACATCCCCTCCAACATTCATCATCATCTTTTCCTGTCATCTTATCCAATCTGTAAGTTATGTAGTAGTATATAAGTAGTCTTAATTTGCATTTCTCTGATCAATAGTGATTTGGAGTATCTTTTCATATGACTAGAAATAGTTTCAATTTCTTCATCTGAAAATTGTCTACTCATAAGAGATGTATTTCTTTAGAATAATTAGAGCTTCTAGAATTAGTAGAACTACACTAATGAATATAATAATATTGTAAAAATATATCTTCAGGAAAACATTAACTTTTAGATATTAGATAATTAATATGAGCATTGAAAGCATTAACATATTAAAACATTATAGCAAATATTCTGTGAAAATACTGTTCAGTATCAGGCATTGTCTTATAATTTTATATCAGAGCTTTCTTTTCCTTTTTAATTTTCTTATTATTTTAATTTACTAGATTGAAATTCCCGCTAGATTTTCTAATTTTTAAATTTCTTTTCCCTGTGATGAATTTATGATTTTTATTTTTCAATTCCTTTTATTAGTAAATTTCTGTTAATTGAAGGATACTTGTATATCTATCCCCCTTTTTGCACTAAAGTTTACTTTTTATTAAAGAATAAAAGTCCATGGTAATTTTATATCTATAGCATATATATATATGTATATATATATATTCATTTAATCTTTAGAGTGCATTTTTTCATAAAGCAATATAACATTAAGAGTAGGAAAAAGGGAAAGACTGGGAACTGAAAATTACAAATCAGTCTTTATTATATATAGATGTCTTTTTCTTTCTGATATAAATTCCAAATTTTCAGTTTAGAGGATTTTGTCTTAAAATAGCTGTTTGGGAGTTAAGTTTTTTGTTTCATCAGTTCTACTTAGTTTAGAGTTTGTAATTGTGTGTTGAATTATTTATAGTCTACTAATAGAGTGTTATATGATTGCCTTCCTTTTGGGAACCTAACAAAAACAAGACATGTCTCATGAGGACATTTTCTCATGGAAAAAAACTATCTGTTACTGTAAACAACCTACAAAATTAAATGCACCATGTATAGTAGCACCATATTAAAAGATGCCAATTTTATGAAATCAGAATCAAGAAAAGATGGAGGTTTTCAGTATGTAATTTTTCCTCTCAGAGGTTGAAATAAAAATTATAGATTATAATCTGGAAAGAACTTTTTCTGTGTTCAAATTCAACTTTTTATTTTACTGATTAAGAAACTGAGACCCAAAAAGATCAACTTGCTTATAGTTACACCAGTAGCAATGGAAGATTCAATGTAGGTAATTTGATTCCATGTCCAGCACTCTTTCCATTGTGCCATTAGGAAACTAAAAGAATCATGTATATGCATAAGATGAAAGAGACAGAGAAAAGAGGGTCTTTAAAAATTTAAACTAAAAAAAATTAAGGTTATGAATCTAGATTTAATTTTTTTTGCTACCTGAAGATGTAGATAATCATATCAAAACATTGTTATATGAAATGCAATGATTAATTTTTGCTTATAGATTTTTTTTGTTTACATTTGCAATTTAATGAATATAAAGCATATCTGTATGGAAAGGAGCTTACATTCCATTGGGTAGTAGATCAAGTCTCATATTTCTTTTCTCTTTTAAGTTTACATAACACTTTTCCTGATACAACTCTGTAAAGGGTAGGTATCCCATTTTATAGATAAGTTACATACAGACTAGGTGGTGGAACTGAGCTCTCATCTTTGTCTTAACACTTCAGGTCTCATGTTTTCACTAAAACATGCTGCTTTTCTTAAAAAGATGTTTTATTTATATGGTAGAATTATTCTCAGTGAAAGAAAACTAAGCTAAATCTACATTTTCCTTATTGTTTTTAAATTAGAGCATTAAGTCCAAAGTTTTATTTAGATTTCTCCCCAAAAGATTTTTTTCCTCAAGCCAAATTAAGACATTTCTAATTTTGTAACTGTGACTGTACAAATGACAAAAAAATTGCCTATTAAACATGAAACAACTTTAATCTGTAGGTCTACAATTTCATCACACCTGTTTAGGCAAATACATGTTTGTCTACTAACTCATTGCATTGAAATAGAAGACTAATATGAATGATTGAAATCCACCAATAATTCTAAGACCTCAGATAATTGTCTTTAAGGATGTGCCTTTATTTTGTGCTCTAACAAGCGACAAAATTGATTGAATATCGCTCCAGCCTCTAAAGTATCAGTGTGATATCTGTTAATATTCACCCCACTGGGCAGTTTTTAAAATAGTATTACATATTCAGTTCATTCCTTAAGTGAGTATATGACACAATTTGAAAGATATTTCTTTGTATAAACATGCTCTATAAAAACTATTCAGAGTACTCCTCTTTCTTTCCATCACTGTGCATTTCCTTATTTTTCTTTAATCTTTTCCTCCTTCTACATTCTGGGAACTCAAGACATTACCATGCTCTTCTACTCCATTTTCTTAATGACCTGTGGTGTTTACTTTGCGCTATTGCTATTTAGGGAGTGATGATTATTATTTTTTTTTTTTTAGGAGGGAGGAGAAAACAATTTTGTCCACATGCTACAAAAATTCTTTGCGTACTAGAGCCTTGCTGTTATTGCAGTGTGGTATAACAGAAAGAACACTATCCTGAGTTCTAGCCTTTATTTTTTGCAGTTTAAGTAAGTTGTCCTTGTTTACATAGGCAACAAGTTGTGGAATTGGGATTCAATTTACTCCAAATTCAGTGTTATTTCCATGTTTTGCTGTCCATTATTAAAACTTTAATTTTTTATGTCTATATTTTTGTAAAAAGAATCCTATAAATCATTGAAGTACCTTGTATAGTTCTAAACTTATAAAAATTGTTCAGCTAAATTCCATATATATTTATTAAATCCCTCTCTTACTGTTTGATATAGGATAATATTTATCATCTGGAATTCTGATTTCATAATAGAAGAATTATTAGTGGTTTCTATATTTCTTTTGAATTCAGTATACTTTTAATGTATGCTCACTATATGTAAGGTACTGTGTTAGACTTTGGGAAATCAAAAGTGAACTATTATACAAATATTATCAAGGGCACAACAATTTACCATGGAAATTAGTTGCATATATCCCAATTTTTTAAATGCAAGGTGAAAGAAAGGTGAAAACTGAAAACAGAGATAGAAATCTGGTGGGGATTTGAAAAAGCTTCATGGAGAAACAGGCCTGAAATTTAGCCCTTTATGAAGGGTGAGGATTGTTAGTAGTGACAGACAATTTACAGATTCACTTAGCTACTGTTATTCTAAATGTTAGACTCTTGCCCAGTGACCAGTAAATGATCATATTATTGGAGGATTATATGAATCTTGATATCTTACTCTAGTGGGAACACAAAGGAGAGCTGCACTAAAGAGAGAGATGGCTTTCAGTGTCTTTTAGAAGAAGCAAATAAGAGTTAATTGAGTTTTTATGTGTGGTTTTATTTGTGACCAAGGGCACAAGAAACATATTTTCATGGAACAATTGTCTCATATAGCAGTGCTTATGATAATTATTTGACGAGATTGTTGTGGCAGCTTATGTGACAACATTTATTGAAGAGAATGAGGCTAAAAGAAGTAGAGAAACTTTATAAAGAGCTTGATAAGAGGGGCAGGTAGATGGTGCAGTGGATTGAACACCAGCTTGAAGTCAGGAGGACTTGAGTTCAAATTTGACCTCAGAGACTTAACACTTCATAGCTGTGTGACTCTCGGCAATTTACTTAACCCCAATTGTCTAAGCAAAAAGCAAAAAAAAAAAAAATAAGAGCTTAAGACTCTCCAAATTTAATTAGCATATATAATATCTCAGTAATTACTTCACTGCTAAGAACAGATTTGGGAAATGAAGATGAAAAATATATTGGAACTATAGTTTTGGAGTAAGAATTGACAGAAGCCCAGATTTGTTGACTGCACAGAAACCTCATGCCTATACATAATTCATGAGTCTGTCCTTTGAGAAAAGAAATGATATGGCAAAGCAGACACCAAATAATTAATAAAAATAAATTTTATTTTATTTTGAAAGGAAATTATGTAGGATTTATTTCCAAATTGTTGTCATTATATAGTCAAACCACTGATCTATTATTGTCACACTAGAAATAGAAAAGCTGTCTTATATACTACCTATATTATCTTGGCTAAGTCACATAACCTCCCCAGCACTCAGTTTCATCATCAGTAAAATGAAAAGCTTGGACTTGACCTTCTTGGGCCCTTCCAGTGCTTTAACTATAATCCTGTTGTCCTATGAGAGAAAAAAATAAGAACATGAGGATTATAGAATATAACTGCGACTATTCAAGTTTAATCTAGTAAAATAAGCTATTGATGTCAAAAGATGGGAAATGGATAAAAAAATCAGAAATTGACATAGGCTATCACCATTTCCTAATTAAATTTAACTGATATAAGTCTTTCAATATGATGAAAAGACCAAAAAGGAACCTAGAAAACATCTCAGCAAATATACACTTTAAGAAAAATAAGTTTTTAATGCTCTCTTCTGTTTCTTATATCATCATAGTTATCCAAGTATTCTTTCTCCTCCCATTCCCAAAGAGTTATTTAATATAACAAATAGTTGTTTTTTTTTTTTGAGAGGGACAATTCTCTCCCAATTTATGCATTGAAAAAAAAAAATTTGAAAACAGGTACAGTAGATAACACCTGTGAGCTTCCCGCTTTCATTTTATGGGTAGGTTGAAAGGGTGTCCTATAACATCCCTTCTGTTGAATCCATTTGAGCTTTATGATTTTGTTACATTTGTTTTGTGGTGGTGGTGTTATTGGATTTTTTTTTTTTGGTGTGTAGTTCGTTCCATTTACTTTGTTTTAGTTATTGTATATATTTTCTTGGTTTTGCAGTTTCACTCTGCATCAGGTTTTTTATATTTTTCAGTATTCATTACACACATAATTTCTTTTTTATTTTTTTCATTTCATTAAAGCTTTTTATTTGCAAAACATATGTATGGGTAATTTTTCAACATTGACCCTTGCAAAGCTTTCTGTTACAAATTTTTTACCCCCTAGTCTCCACCCCTTTTCGAGATGGCAGGAAGTCTACTACATGTTAATGATGTTAAAATACTTGACAAATCAAATACGTGTATACATATTTTTACAGTTATCTTGCTGTGAAAGAAAAATCGGTTCTACAAAAAAAAAAAACTGAGAAAGGAAACCCAATGCAAGCAAACTGATAGAGAGTATGAAAATGTTATGTTGTGGTCCACATTCATATCCCCCTCTCTGGGTCTATATGGCTTTCTTCACTGAGCAATTGGAACTACTGGTTTGAAGCATTTCATTGTTGAAGAGAGCCATGTCCATCAGAATTGATCATCATATACTCTTGTTGTTGCCATGTATAATGATCTGGTTCTGCTCATTTCACTCAGTATCAGTTCATGTAAGTCTTTCCAGGCCTCTCTGAAATCGTCCTGCTGGTCGTTTCTTACAGAACAATAATATCCCATGACATTCATATACCATAATCTATTCAGCCACTCTCCAATTGATGGGCATCCATTCAGTTTCCAGTTTCTAGCCACTACAAAAAGGGCTGCCACAAACATTTTTGCACATGTGGGTCCCTTTCCTTCCTTTAAGATCTCTTTGAGATATAAGCCCAATAGAAACACTTCTGGGTCAAAGGGTATGCACAGTTTGATAACTTTTTGAGCATAATTCCAAATTGCTTTCCAGAATAACTGTACCATTTTGTAACTACATTGACAATGAATTAGCATGCTTATCATTCTATAACCCCTCCAACATTGAGTATTGTCATTTTGGAGTCATTTTTGCTCATTTGCAGAGTGTGATCTTTAACTGTAATCATGCACACAGAGATCCATACTCGATAAAAGTGTGAGAACAGGTATATTTTCACAAATGATATCCTACAGCTGACCACATTTTTAGTACCACAAAATTGGCTGAAAGTTACAGAGAAAATATCTCAAGGCTTTTTTTTTTGTTAAATATAGAAATACATTTGATTCAGTCCATTACAATGTCATACTCTTTGGGTATGGAAGCAAGAACTATGCTAAAACTGTTTCCAACTCTGTGAGTTGGGAAATTCGGAAAGGAGGGGGAACAGATTTGGAGAGGATTAGGCAGAAAATTCTCATCCAAAAACCATTTTCTAAAAATTAAATTTTTATTGATATCTTTTTTTTTAACATCATCATAGTCACACCAGTATTCTTTCAGTTTCTCCTCCCAGAGCTATCTCATATAACAAGTGATATTATTTAAAGACAAAGAGAGAAAAAAAATTGAAAAAGTCCAAAATGAAAACTACTTTTCATTTAGGGTAGGAAGTAGAGACCAAAGGGAAAGGATGAAGGGAGGATTTAACACTGGAATGGGAGGGGATATTGAAGCAGTGGGAAAGGATTAGTAGAATATAGTACCCATGGTAGGGGAGAGCTGAAGGTGAAGGAGTCAATATGAGAGTGGAGAAGTAACTGCATAAAAAGATTTATGCTTAGGTATGGTGTATCTGATTAAGGTTTAGTAATATATGTAGTTAGAATAAACTGAAGGGCCATAATAAGTGATAGGAGAAGGGTGGATATTAAATAGACAGGTGGTTAATGAAGATATTTGTATCATCTTGTTATAATTAGTATTTTCACAGTAAATTGGAATGTCTTATCCAGATTTTGTATTTCACCATTGTTTAGAATACTAGTACATCCAGGAAACAATGAATATTTATTGTAACAATATACTCAGCGCTAACATTCAGGTAAAATATGAGCTTAATAGATGTTTGAAGAGAAATATAAAAATCTTAACTACTATTCATAATATTGTTTGTATTGGCTTATCTGAGTTTGGGAGAGTTTTTTCAGCTGAAGTTTGTGTATATAAAGACAACTCTAGGAACATGGAATTTCAGTTTAAAAATGAAGCTCTTTCCTAGATGCATGCAAATATATGTAAATCCATACAAATTATTCACATAATATAAAATGATTTATTGATGAGTTCACAGGATTTCCCTGACCAAGAATTGAAACTTCAACCTAAAGGGGCAGTGTATTTTGAAAAACATAAATTTGAATGTTAACATTTTAGATTGAGCTAGGTTAAATGTAATTGTCAAATTTTAGATGTTTAGAGTCTGTTTTTTTCCCTTTTTGTTTGTTTTTTTTAATTATGAACAAGATAATCATCAACAAACGTGAAAACTTATATAAAGAGGGACCAGAAAATAGGGCTTGAATGAAACTGGGAATCTACTACATACGATTTGTTCCTTTTCATATACATTAAATTTAATATAGTGATATTTATACTACTTGTCTGTCACCCTCTGAATTCCCCTCCTGTTACTCTCTGAATTCTCCTCCTGTTTTCCTTGTGTAATTTTTACTCTTTTTGTTATTTTTCGCCCTTTCCATTATCTCACAAATAAAAATCCTTCTTTTTTAACAAAACTCTTGCCAAGCAAAATTTGCATTTTCAATGTATTTATCCTGCAGGATCTTTATTTGAAATCAAAAGTTCTCCATCACATAATATATTTGTATCAAAGTGGTAACTGTAGCATTTAATTGTTACACTAATTCATTCTGACCATGAACTTTGTTAAAGCTTTATGATACAAATACTTTGGTGCATGATAAATGTTTGAACAAAAGAATTTTTCCCCCCTAAACTATAGATTTTAGTATATCTGAATTGTTCCTTTTCTGCCCTACTCCTTTTGTTTTAAAATAAGTTTCTGAATGTATAATAAAACATATTTGCATTTTCTACATTTTGTGATATTGGGTGGTGAATTATTAAATAATTCAGAGATGCAACTTTTTCTTAATAAATCACACCCTTGTTTTGCCTCTGAGTATTATACAGGAAATTTGGTTACCTTTATTTCATTGTAGTGTTTGTATTTAATAATAGTATGTTTAATGGTATCTTTGAATATCTTTGGTTAATTTGTTAAGGAAAAATTTGTGTATTAGAAAAAGCAATCTATTATTGAAAGAAAAAATGTATCACCTACCATTTGTTTTATCTTTTACTTATGTATTTCAAAATCTAATTTTTTTTGTAGACATTTTTGGCTCTTATAAACCAAGTGTTTCCTGCAGAAGAGGATAGTAAAAAGGATGTGGAAGATAATTGTAAGTAAAAAGAAAAAAAAAAAGGTAGAACAGTAAATGTTGAAAAAGAAGGCAATCAACATTTTTTTAAGCTAGGCTATTATAGTTTTTATCTTGGGTAGTAATGTTTAGAATGGTAATATTTGACTATGCTTGAATTGAAGTTTTGAGTTACTTTGAAATTTTGTCTTAAACAAAGTAAATATGTTTGGAGTTGTATCTATAGTTTAGTAATTTCAAAGGCTAACTTAGGTGGAAAAATTCAACTTCATAGAAATCAGCTCCTAAGTCTAGTTTATATTATATAGTAACTGGTAATTAGCATTAGAGTGTTTTGTATATCTGAAATGCAACATAAATGTCAGTTATATATAATTTGATTAGCATGAAAAAATAATTTGTGGGGAAGCTAGATGACATAGAAGATAGAATGCCAGCACTGAAGTCAGGCAGATCTGAGTTCAGATTTGGCCTCATACACTTAACATGCACTAATTGTGTGACCCTCAGCAAATCACTTAACCCAAACTTGCATCGCCAAAATAAATAAATAAATGAAAAATGATTTGTTGTTTAGTCAACTGATTATCATTTCTCTCCCCGATATTAGACAATACTTATATTTTAAATTGTGTAAGAAATTTAAAATCCTGTTAGATAATTATCATAGCATTTGTATCATGGGCTTTTTAATATTAGCAGTTAGTGCTTACAAAAATCTTAAAATATTTTTATCTTACTAACTTTTATAAAAATTACCCTTGATTAAGTATGGATAAAAATTACACTCGATTGAGTATTGGGAGTTTGAAGAATAAGGGAAATAATAACGTACCAAAAAAATCAGAGAAAATATGGTGATAAACAAATTTAGAAAAAGAGGATGAGTTATATTCTAATTAGAGACTGCTTTGTGCAAAGAAGTAAAAATAAAAAGAAAGGAGAAAGAAGAAACTATAACCTTCCTATAGAGAAAAAAAAGAATAAATGAGATATTTTTATTCCCTTAAAATTTGTAAGAGTGCTTAGGAGCAATAGGCAATATGTCATAGTAGATAGAGGACTTGTCTTAGAAACATTGACTTGATTTAAGTGCCATTTCTGACACATTTTAGCAAAATGACTCTGAGTACATCAATTGACCTTTCAGTACCCGGGTACCTGATTATAAACTGCATCTATGTGAATGGAGAGACTTTCCATGAAGGTAGTTTCCAATAACCTTGAAATCATAGGTCAGTACAAAACTGAAGACCCAAGAGAAGGAATTCACTTTTGTACTTAATATAAAATTCAATGCTTTGATGTGATTTTCTAAATCTTCATGCACTTAATAAATTGCAAACTGGTTGCATTGATTTAACATTATTTTTTTGTTTTATTTACATTTTTTAAATTTTCTATCTCTGTCTCATTCTGTTTATATAATTATTTTTCTGATTGCCTAGTAGAAAGAATGCTGAACTTGGAATCAGAGAATCTTGGTTCAAGTCACAGCTCTGCTTTCTGTGTGACCTTGGGCAAATAACTTAGCCTCTCTGCATCCATGTTACTTAATATCTAGAATGAGGAGGTTTGCACTTCTAAGGTTGCTTATAGTCCTAAATCTATCATCCATAACACCAATGTTTTATAACTTTATATCATATACTCTGTGTATTTGGTTATTCTTTTTTATGATGCTGTGTGTATAACAATTGTTTAGCATTTATCTGCTGTTTTCATTAGAACCAGCTTGTGCTACAGAGTTAATGGTATGGTATCTATAGAATTATAATTTCTATTTGGAAACTCTATCATAGGCTATGTAAATGATTCATCCTACACTTTTCAGAAAGATGAACATGCTTTCAGTGGATAGGCCTACGTTTCACAGCTGACAAAATTACTCTATTACTTCATTAGATCTTTTGTCTCAAGTTTGATGCCTGACTGTATGGTTGTCTGCCAAGAGATACATTTGCTTTGTTTTCTGCTTCCTTGTGGAGTGAATACTAGAATGAATTCCTCTTATCTGTATCAATGTGATACTGTAATGAATAAGTATATGATGTCTGTAAAGTACTCTAAGTCTTAAAAAAAGCTTCTTTTGAAATAGAAACGTTTATTGACGTTTGGAACACATTGTTTTCAATTCTATGCTTTGAAGAAAAGATTTTTGGTTTCCTCTAGCATTTTATCTGATAGAGCTTAGTATGATGGTTCTGTTTATTTTGGTTGATTGTTAGGTAGTAGTCAAAGAATATAAAAATATGAAATAACTTTATAAAAATAATATCTACTATTTCTTTAAAGAAAATAATGATATTTTTGGGTATCAACTATATATGAACACAGAAATGTGCACAGCATAGTATAGATGATTTGTCACTTCTTACTCATATTATCTATATGAAGCTAAGCAAATTACTTAACCTTGTTGTATCTCAGGCAACTGTAATAAGTTGCAGAGTAGTTACTGATCTTTATTGAAGTAGATGTTTCCTCATTAGTCTACATCAATGAAATCCTGGATTTTCTGTTTGTCTATCTCAGTTTGTCTTTCTTATTCTCTTTCCCCCAGCTTCTTCCTTTCTTAGTCTCATGTGTGTGTGTGTGTGTGTGTGTGTGTGTGTGTGTGTGTGTGTATGAATGCTTACATATAAAGTAATTAATTTTATAAATGGATTTCTACTTACTGGGGACTTGAAGCTGATAGGTCATCTAGTTAAACCTCCTTTCCAAAAAAACAACTTCATTCAGTTCAAATGCTTGATTGCCTACTATTTGTAAAGTTTTGTGTTCTCTGTTGTGAGATATATAAATATAACATAATTCTCACCCTCAAGGAGTTTATAATCAACTAAGGGAGATAATACATGTCTATAAACACATTACAAGGTTTTGTGAATTGTAACAAGTACCAAAAAAACATGTACAAGGGAGGAAAAGATTCCTTTGAACTGGAAAGGAAGATTAGAGAATCTTTGGCAGGTGTAATATTCATAGAATCACCACAGATTGAAATGGGAAGGCATTCCAGTGAGAGGGAATTGGTGGGGAAACTCTCAATGTGGTTTAGTCACTTCATTATGTAGAACTCTTATAACCTCATTTGGGATTTTCTTTTTTTTCTTTTCTTTCTTTTTTTTTGGAGGGGGCAAAGATACTGGAGTGGTTTGCCATTTTCTTCTTCAGCTTATTTTACAGATGAGGAAACTGAAGCAAACAGGGTTAAGTGACTTGCTCAAGGTCACATAGATAGTAAGTTGGATTTGAACTCGGGTTCTCCTGATTCCAGATCTGGTGCTTTATGCATTATGCCATCTAACTGCCTGAGTAATGCTTGATCTTTTAGTTTGGACCATAAAATTAGTGGGAAGTTATGTGAGAAATGTTAGTCAGATTGTGAAGGGCTTGTATGTGAAGCTAAGGTATTTTGACCATATTTATCTGTAGTAGGAAGCCATTGAAACTTTTTGAGCAGTGGCATGATATATTTAGATCACTCTTTTAGGGAAGTCATTCTGAATTCTAGGATGCTTTGAAGTGACAGAATGACTGAAGTGGGAAAATAAATTCAGGTATAAGGTAATCAATAAGGGAATTGACAGAAAGGGACATATGCAAGATACACATATATACACATGTACACACATTTATTTACTTTTTTGGGAGGCGGGGTAGGGAGACAATCGAAGTTAAATGATTTGCTTAGGGTCACACAGCTAGTAAATAAGTGTCTGAAGCTAGATTTGAACTCAGGGCTGATGCTATGTTTGTTGTGCCACCTAGCTACCTGAGATGCAAGACATATTAAGAGGTAGAATTGATAGTACTTGGCTGTGGGAAATTAAGAGAACAGAAGGAAAAATCAAAGATAAATTATGAGTTTTGTACATGGGTTATTGACAAAATGATTGCCCCTTTAACAAAAATAGGAAATTTAGGCTAGTTTGTGGATTTGCAATGAAGACAAGAATGAAAATTAGTCCAGTTTGAATAATGAAGTTGAAGTACTAGTGAGAACACCAAGTACAGAGATTTTTTAATAGGATGTAAGAAATCTGGGGGTGGAGTGGGTTGGGGAGAGAAAACAGAATGTGAGTGCTAGTTAGAAATAGGTATTAATTTTTTTCTTTTAATCAACAAATATTTATCATTACACAGTGAAATGATCTAAGAGTTCTTTGCACAACACTTGTACATAACTACTTGTTGACTGACTGAAAGAGCAAAATGCCCCACTGCATTGGTGGAGGAATTTCCTAAACTGATGAAAATCACTAGGTTGACCAAAAAAAGTAACCTAATTTTCGATTGAATTGTGCCAATAATAACTAGCAGAGAATTTTTGTCTATTTTAAAAGAAAAACAGCTTAGATCAGATTATATGATATCATGGTTTAAAAAAAGATTGATTTTACAGCAAAGCGAACAAATTTCACTATTGTCAGAACTATTCAGTTTCAGTTTTCTTTTTTTTTCTTTTTCCATATAAATTAATTTCCTGATATTTTGTTTTAGGCTCACTGATGTACTTAAATGAAGCCACACTTCTACATAATATCAAAGTACGATATAGTAAAGACAGGATTTATGTAAGTATTACAAATACATCTAATGGTTTAAAATTTTATGTATGTGAATTATTTTACATCACATTATGTAATTTTATTTTATTTTTGTTTATAAAAATGATTTAATGGAATATCTAGTTATAAAATCAGAGTATATCATTCTTTCATTATGAAAATGATTCAAAATGAAGATTGTAAATTTGTAGTGACTTGTGTATTTAATACTTTCTGTATATGAGTACAACAATACATTACAAAGGAGATGTTATATGCCTACTTAGGAAAATCTGGAATATTAAGAAATCACTTTGATTTTTTTTTAAATTTAAATTTAAATTTTTAATTTTATTTTATTTGCAAAACATATGTATGGGTAATTCTTCAACATTAACCCTCACATAGCTTTCTGTTACAAATTTTTCCCCCCAACTCTCCACCCCTCCCCTAGATGGCAGGATATCCACTACATGTTAATTATGTTAAAATACTTGACAAATCGAATATATGTATACCTATTTCCAAATTTATCATTGTTGTGCAAGAAAAATCGTATCTACACGAAAGACATATCAGATAAAGGAAACACAATGTAAGCAAACATCAGTTGAGAGTATGCAAATGTTATGTTGTGGTCCACATTTCACATCTCTCTCTCTGGGTGTATATGGCTTCCTTCAGTGAACAATTGGAAGTGGTTTGAAACATTTCATTGTTGAAGAGAGTCATGTCCATCAGAATTGATCGTCATATGGTATTGTTGTTGCCATGTATAATGATCTCCTGGTTCTGCTCATTTCACTCAGCATCAGTTCATGTAAATCTCTCCAGGCCTCTCTGAAATCGTCCTGCTGGTCGTTTCTTACAGAACAATAATATCCCATAATATTCATATACCATAATTTATTCAGCCATTCTCCAATTGAAGGGCATTTATTCAGTTTCCAGTTTCTAGCCACTACAAAAAGGGCTGCCACAAACATTCTTGCACATGTGGGGTCCTTTCCTTCCTTTATGATTTCTTTGGGATATAAGCCCAATAGAAGTGCTGCAATCACTTTGATTTTTCTTTTGAAGCATGAATTTGAAATTTGTTTCAAATCATCTAGATGTTTCAGAATGAAATGATTTTAATTTTATTCAGAATGAAATGATTAATTTGATTTAATTCTGAATATGGGCTAGAAGTAAATAATGTCCTGGCTGTAAATAAATTACTTTGCTAGAACTTCTGCTGTTACTAAAGACAAGCTTCTTTCTCTTCATTATTTTTTGAATGAGGAAAACACATTGCTTCTTTGACACCTCCTGGATCAAATGACCATCTTAATCTTTTATATTGCTATTGATTTGCCATTTGTAGTAACTTAATTATAACTAACTTACACTTGGTCTTTGCCATCTGCCCAGTGACAGCTGTTAGACAGAACTAGCTTTTACCCAGACATGCCACCTACTAGCTTTCAATTATTTACTTTTGCAGCCTTATTATTTCTTCTTAAAGAAAACTTTCATTTTTCATGCCAAGAAAAAAATAATACATTAAAAATAATATTTATAAATTAAATTTAATTCTGGAAAAACAAAATTATATACAATTCTAATATATATTTTGAAATAGTCTTTATTCACTTTTCAGGTATCTTGGCATACTTAAAAATTCACTTTATTAACACTTTTATTTTTTACATAATCATATATCACATTCATTTCCAAATATATCCCCCTTTCCTGGTCTGCTGATTCTTGCCTTGTAACAGATTAAAGAAGAGAGGAAAAAAGCAGTTGAGCATAACTAATCAGCATTTCTACCACATCTGAAAGTGTATGTAGTATTTCGTGTCCATAGTCTTCCACTTCTATATAAAAAAGTAGAGTGATATATTTTCTTAGCTTTTTGCAGAATCATATCTCAGACATTAAAATTATACAGCATTCAGTTTTATTTCATTGTTTCTTAATTTACGTTGTTGTAATTGGTGTATGTTTTTCCTGATTCTGCTTTTTTTATACAAAATCATTTCATATTTTTCTGCTCATATTTACCATTTCTCATAAACACAGCAATATTCTATTATTTGTTTAATCATTCTCTAATCAGTGGATATTTTGCTTCCAGTTTTTTGATACCATAGAAATGTTTCCTGTGAATTTTTTTTTTTGGCATATATGATTCCTTTCTTTGACCTCTTTGAAGTCTTTGGGTTAGTCAATTTAAAAAATAATTCTTAATTTCTTTTCAGAAATGTTAGATTAATTCAAAGTTTGATGACCAAATGCTAGCAATCTAAGAATATAGAATATAGATTCACAGTCCCTCCAGAATTAATTATTTTAATCTTTTTTTCTCTCTGCCAATTTGTAGACACAAAGCAAAACCATAAAGTTGTTTTGATTTGCAGTTCTCTTACTAATGATATAAACTCTTGATTCTTTATACCTCACAGTTCTTTGTGAATTGTTCATTTTTACGGGGAATTATTTTTCTTGGTCTTATAGATTTATGTTTATCTTTATGCCTGAATATCAATAATGTCCATGATCCTAGCTTCATTGATCTTGTATAGAGACTTTTCAATTCCACATAATGAAAAAGATCTCTTATCTTTTGTGATCTTGCTGTATAACTTATTTGGTTAAGAATTTTCCTTCTAGCTTTTTTTCCCCTGAAAATTACCTCTGCCTATTTTATTCTGATTTTCTTTATGAAGGATCTTTTATATTCAGATGGAATAGCCATTCATGGTAATACTTATTAGCACTTGAGATAAAATAAAATATAGTGGAAAAATAGAGAATGGTTAAAGCTGGAGAATTGTGTTTTGTTTTCTTGATTGTATTGCTTGATTTGGATTTCTTAAGGTATTTTATATGAAGCAGTTTTTAATTGTAGAACTTTCCTCTTGTAATTTGAAATTTTACTGGAATAGAACATTTTTACCCCATGGTTTTTGCATAAACATAAGTTATCATAGAATGTACCATTGATCAAGAACCAAAACCATAGATTGGTTTAAAAATATTGAAAGATGAAAACAAAATCAAAATTTTGTTAAAAAAGATGTGTTTAAATTAACACATCTGAGGATAGCTTTTGTTACTGCCTTTTAGACATTTTACATATTAACTTGTCACTTTCAACAGTTTTCCATTGCATATGGTCCTGAAATATTAATACACTTGACAGTGGGGTTAATTAGTACCAGAATTAGTATAGAATTGTTATATTTTCAATTAAAAAGGGTCTGCAGTTTTTTTGTCTTTGACCAACCTAAGTAATTTTTGGTTCTTGACCAAAGGTTCAGTAATAACTTATGTGGCTTATGAAAGTTGTTTTATATGTATAGTGAAAGTTGTAGCTTAACTAATGTGAATTTTATGTGTTTGGTTTTGCAAATGAGAAACTCTTTCTTCACTTTTTTTCTTAGTCATCATTTGTAGTGCCCTATTAGACTTGACCATATGAACTATCAATTAATTAGCAAGCATTTTTCAATAATCAGTCAATAAATGTTTAAAGTTCCTACTACATACCAGAGATCTGAGTGCTGGGGATATAAAGAAAGGCAAAGGATAGTTACTCTCCTCAAGGAGTTCACAGTCTAATGGGGAAACCAGTAATCTGAAAGGAGCTGAAAAGGGGGAGGGGGAGAATACTGAATTCTGCCAATGAAGAAGTCCAGAGGATTGCAGCTGGTTGGGAATTGAAAAGAAAAGAAGAAAGTTTTTTTGGAGACCCTTTTTAAAGGGAGGACCTTGGAGAAACTTGAAAATGTCTACCCCAGTGTAATTAGAGGGAGAAAGGGGCTCTAGGAGCAGGAGGTACTAAAGAAGTTTGAGTTCTGGGTTTAATGTATTTCTCAATTTGCACCTATAGTTCATCTATTCTTTACCAAGAAATGGGAAATAGGCTTCACTAGCGGTCCTTTGTTATCATTATTGATTATTGGATTAATCAGAGTTCTTTCAAAGTTTTTTCCTTTATTTTTTTTTGCAGTTATTATATAACTTGCTATCTTACTTCTGCTCAATTAATTCTGCATTACTTTATACAGATTTTTTCAGGTTTTTTTAAAATCCATTCCTTTCTTCATTTCTCACAATACGGTAATATTTCATTACTTTTGTCAACACAGTTTTCCACCTATTGTCCATTTGTCCATATTGTCACTTATATTATTTCAGCTTTAAATACTTCAAAAGGTTTCTGATTCTGAATCTTTCCTGAAACTGGACATTCCCTGAGACTTTACATGACTTTACTAGACATAAAAACCCTTGAGACTTTCTTTTACTCATTTGGAAAATACTCTTATCAATAATTTTTCTCTTTCTATATCCATGAAATGCTTTTGATATCTTTTTCTGCATGTTTAATTAACTATTGAAGATTACTACACTTTACCCTTACTTGACTAGACACAAAAGAAAAAGAAAAAACTAGACTTCGTATATATTCCTCTCCCTATGTTTGCTAGTGTTATTGATTTTTTGGTAATTATCCTTTCCCCTGTGGAGAAAAATGTCCTTACCTGCTGACTGCCTTAGAGCCCTGCCTTTTTAAAATTACTGATTAATTATAAATGTTAAAATAATGCTTAAGTTTGCTTATTAAACACTAAAATATACTTGATAGTGATGGCACTAGTAGCACTAAGTAGAAATTTAAGATTATGTGACTCTAGCAAAGTCAAATTTGATCATGGAAAAGTCTTAAAAAGTTATAACAAATTCGTAGAGAGATCCGTGTCTCTCCAGAGACATTGGTGTTCTAGAGAGTTTTGATGATTGGCAGTCTTACAGTGCTTAGCTTGCTATGTATAATTACTGCATGTATTGCTTAATTATATATTTATATTTTGCTATCTTCTATATATAGAGTTAAAATATGTATCATATTGATATTTAAAAAGATGCCTAAAACTATAAAAGAATTTAAATTTGCTTCAAACTATAGAATATTTGGCTGTTGCAAACTGACCAAAATTGAAGCATGACTTGGTAGCACCAGTGCAGAGTCCTGTAAACTTCCATTCTTCTTTTGTGTATCTCAATAGTATTTAAGTAATTTTTCAAATGGCTAAGAAAAGAATTACAAAAGTAGGGGTGCTACTTTTGGACTTTCTATGAACCATGTGAATTTTCTGGGCTCCATGGCCCTACTCTTTTCTCAGATGTCTAGATCCATTACTCCTTTGGGCAATGCTACTTATGTCTGGATACATTGATTACATCCTCAGGATGCTGCTGGAGGTGATAATTTATTTTGTCTTAGTAGATACACAGAGTATAATTTTTAATTACAATTTAAATTTAATATACCAGATTTTTAAAATTACATTAACATTGTGTAACTGAAAAATGATAAAAATCTGCATCTTCAAAAACAAGAAAATAACTTCACACTAAAGGCATTTTTAGATTTTTAAATTATTTGCTAGAGTCGTTGTAAATTTAGAGATAACTGTTGATTTTTTTTTGATGTTTAACATATGGATAATATGTTTTGGTAAATAGTAGGTAACTTTATTTAAAATAGCCTTAAATTGATGTTGTTGTGATCTAATGGCTTTTTTTTGTTATTTTGATTTCATTTGAAATTTTTTTGATATTCCTAAAACTGAGATAAAATAATTCTTAAAAGCACTTCATTTCATTCTAGTTTAAATAAAAATCTGTTACATTAATAGACATTATTTTTTAAAATTTTCAGACATATGTGGCCAACATCTTGATTGCAGTGAACCCATACTTTGACATACCTAAAATATATTCTTCAGAAACAATTAAGCAATATCAAGGAAAATCTCTTGGAGTATTGCCACCTCATGTCTTTGCAGTTGGTATGTAATCTAAGTATAAGAATCATTAGCTAATTTATTTTTTATGAATTAGGAATTTTGATTTTTATCTTTCTTAATATTGTAGAAATAGACTGAAATTCTTTTTTCTTTTACTCTATCAGATAAAGAAAAGTTTTAGTGTACAGGTATATAGTTTAGAAGAGCCATTACTACAGAAATGTGTATCATTTTGGAAGCATTTTCATAAATGGTCTTATGCAGCATAGGCATGGCATACCTTTGCTGTGAAATAATTGCATGTAGCTATATATATATGCATATATACATATATATATATATTATTCCATACTTGGCATAAGGATTTTTTTGAACTATGCCCATATTTTCTTAGATATTTCTGCTGTCTTGATAATTGGGTAAGAAAAAGCTTGATTGCTAATGACTTTTTGTATTATCAATATATATTAGATACAGTTAATCAATACTTTTCTTCATAATGTCCTGGGCATAGTCTATTAAATCTGAATTTCTAAGAGGATTATGCTGTCCTCAGCCAGGCTGTGTTTCAACCATTCATTATAATGTTATATGGTTCTTGAATTGTGAGATCATAATGTGTACTATTATTTGCAAAGGGGTTTTGTAGAGAGGTAAGATTGAAAGTGACATGTGTAATATATTCCTTGTATAAAAGAGAATTAAGATTCCTTTTTTCCCTCTTTAAATAATCCTAATACACAAATGGCATTATAGTTTTAGTTAGTAAATACCCAGATGTATGGCTTTTCCCTTCTTGCCTCTCATGATTTGACTAATTACTTCATATACAAGGCTTTACTTTTTAGTTTCAGACATAAGCTAGTCTGAGAGCTGTTAGCTGTTGTTACAACGCCTTAAAACAGGTGTTATTGTTCTAAGCAGCCTTCATATTTCAGCTTTATCTTTGTTCCTTTTGTAAACTTGACAGGAGAATATAGTTCAAGCATCTTATTAAACATTTAATTAAAAAGAAGTATTATAAGACGTATAGAATCTAATGCCATGTCATGAGGGCCACTGTGTTTTAAGGTATTAGTTTGTTTACACTTGAGACATTGGAGCTTTTAGACAAGTGAAGAATGCTTTTTTACCTATTGTCGGTACTTTGCAAAGTTTGATCGCTATTTTATGTCTCCTCTTAAGCTCTCTCTGTCTTTTTTTTTAAGTCTTTATGACACTAATAACCTGTGTTTAGAACTTTCCCACAAATGAACACAAGAGAGTTCTTGTTGAATAATTTGTTGAGTAGGCACAACTGAGGTACACATTTTGAATGGGAATCCTTTTTTAAGTCAGCCTCATGTTTTAGGGTTTGAAGCATACACTGAAATGTTTTACCTGTTTGGGGTAGGTTATTGGTTGGTTATGATTGGTATAAGATAAATAAAAAATTAGTTGTAAAGCC
Organism: Myrmecobius fasciatus; assembly: GCA_023553655.1. Lineage (NCBI taxonomy): Eukaryota > Metazoa > Chordata > Mammalia > Dasyuromorphia > Myrmecobiidae > Myrmecobius > Myrmecobius fasciatus. The sequence goes on along the minus strand of JAJPUD010000392.1, from coordinate 323,102 downwards.
AAGGTTTCCAGCATCTTGCTTTGAACCTAGATTAATGTAATTTAGAATTTATTTAATGAAATATGCAATTAAGTTTATAGTTACTCTTTTGACATAGCCTTAAAATTTAGGTAATTTGAATGCTGGATTAGGGAGAACAATGTTAAAAACATGTAATAGCAATATATTTAAGAAAGTCTAGAAAGCGATTTTTTTTAAAAAAAACTTTTTATAATAATGAATTCTTGAATTCTAACTCTTTGGCTGTATAAACTGAGTTTTTAATGAAATAAAAATTTAAAAACCCAACCAGTTCCACAATTTTGTTTTAATTTTGTCACAGTTTCTTTCTTTTTTTTTCCCCTTGCTTTCCTTGCTTTTTTATTGAAACAAAGTTGACAAGAATTTAAATACAAGGTTTATTTATATACATTTTTGAGACAAATTAATCAATAAGTATACTTTAGATTAAAACTTTATTCAATAAATGAATTTAATATTATAATTAAACATGTGTCTATAATCTATATCTGATGAATTATGTACTTTGTGATTATGTGCATGTACCTGCATATATATGTTTTTTATTTTTTTATTTTTTATTTGCAAAACATATGTATGGGTAATTCTTCAACATTAACCCTTACAGAGTTTTCTGTTACAAATTTTTCCACCCTGCTCCCCATTCCTCCCCTAGATGGCAGGCTATCCACTACATGTTAATTATGTTAAAATACTTTGTCACAGTTTCTTAAATAACTTTGTCATACTAGAGTTTTGAAATAAAAAATTCATCTCCACTCCCACTTTTATTTGGGAACTTCATTAACTATGTAAACTGAACTTTTTCTTTTTTTCTTTTTTTTTCTATGTATTTATACTGCCTGTGAATATTGGTTTTAGTGTTAGAAATCCATGGTGTAGCTCATAATAGAGATATTATAACACATAAATACCTTTGTTTGCATTTCATGTTTACTAATTGGTGAAAATTATGAGGGAATTTTACGTAGCAAAGTGCATTTATAAATTTCATTATTTAAAAAAATCCCATATGCTATTTCTTATTTTGTTACAACTTCTCTAGAATAAATGCACTTTAAAATAGAATATCATACTGAAGATAAATTTGGTCAGCATAGTTTTGGATACCCTTCATTTGTTATGTTATTTTGATCTTAGCTGACAAAGCTTTTCGAGATATGAAGGTACTCAAAATGAGTCAGTCGATCATTGTCTCTGGAGAATCAGGTGCTGGCAAAACCGAAAATACTAAATTTGTTCTTAGGTGAGTATCTCTCTGGAAACTTTAACAAACAATTGTAGTTAGACTGATGTGTTTTTTAAAAACATACTTTAGATTGGATTTATGGGTGCTTATGTGTTATTTGTAGAACAACAACAGCAACAACAACAACTTTGCTGCCAGAATGATTCTGGTGATTGTGTGTTTATTTTTGACTCGTTCCTCTCTCCTTTCTCATTCTTGTGTCTCCTTTCTCTTTCTCTCTCTCTTCCCATCCCCCTCCCCCTTACCCTCTTCCTCATTTTCCAAACTTCTTATCCCTCTATCCTCCCTCCCTCCTTCATTCCCTTTTTTCTTCCCTCCTTCTCTCCCTCCTTCCCCTTCTCTCTGTATTAGGAAATATTTGGCTTTTAATATGCCAAAGATGCTTACTAGCTTTATGAACATAGGCAAATTATTTAACTTGTCTGAAATGTAATTTTCTCATCTCTAAAATAGGGATAATAATAAGAGGGAGCTTTTTTGAATTTCGAATGAAATTCCATGGAAAGTACTTAGTAAACTTTAAAAGTACTATGTGAATATTAGTTATTTACTTTATGACTTTTTTAATAGTTGTAATACTTCTACTACTACTGCTACTGCTGCTAATGTTACTAGGATGACTATTAACAAGTATTTATATAGCTCTTACTATATGCTAGGTACTATACTAAATGATGTATAGATATTATTTCTTTTAATCCTAACAACAACTCTGGGAGTTGTGCTAGTATTATCCTCATTTGACAGTTTAGGAAACTGAGACTGGTTAAATGATTAGCCCAGACTGAGGTTAGACTTGAACATGGGTAGTTATGACTCCAGTACTGTATCCACTGTGTCACCTAGTTGCCTTCAATCCATGGAAATTAGAAACTATTCTTTTTGCAATAAAGCAGCATAGATAGTTTTGCAAATATAAAATGAAGGACTTAAGTATTGGGTTAAAGAAGTAACTATGCTGTATTACTTTGTAAACTTGAAGCTACATGAAGACAATAACAATGGCATATGTGTCATTTTTATAACATACTTTCTCTTAGCATACTCTTTGCTAACTGATAAATAACTATATAACAACAAATACTGATTGAGTTAAATTGAATTTAAAACAATGGTCATAAAATGTAAAAATACTGTTTTTAGGCTTTTGCTCCCCATCATATAATAGGAAATGACTATATATTTTTTTCTTAAAGAATTTTGTAATGGTAGATTGCTCTTATTTCACTCAACTTCCTTTTCACTATGTGAAAAATTCTTTTCCTCATTGCTGCAAACTTTATGTTTTAAAGGAATCTGGAGAGCAAAGTATCAAGAGATTTTTTTTCTCTGCCAAGTTGTTAATATTTATACTTAAAGTCCAACTACCCTCAGGGCAGGACACTCATTTTAACACTGATTCAAGCAAGTGACTACAACATATTTTACAATCCAGCAGTAAATTTCAAGTGTTATTTCTGAAAGAGTTATAATTTTGAATGTTAGTTGTCTTAGATCAAAGTAATCATTATAAAGATGAGAACAGCCTCTGAATGTGTAGGTTTTGTTTTCTATTTTATCTTTTGTTCCTTAATGTGCTTTTAAAAATTGTCAACTATATTATTGTACATTTTAAAATACTAAAATTTAAAAGATTTTCATGATATTTGTATTGTACATTAGTATGGACAACTGCATTTGCTCAAAGTAGAATTCTTTTAGCTGGCTTTGGGAGTCAGGAAAGGGAAACTACATTCATATTTGTAAATGAGTTTGTTCCACTTTCATGCATTTTAAGGATCTATTCCATTTTGAGGGCTAGACTGCTAATACTACAGTTAGGAAGGACCTGGTCAATAATTTCTTCAGTCATTTTTTAGGAATTGTTCTGGTTACTATTTTATTAGGTATTAGTCAAACTTTTGGTGTTGAGACTCTCTGAATGTACATAGCTATTTGTAGTCAGAACTCAAAACCTTTCCAGCTTGAACTTTGTGTTGCACTGGGTAGCTTTAGAAAATGTAGTATCGGGGCAGCTAGGTGGCGCAGTGGATAGAGCACCAGCCCTGAAGTCAGGAGGACCTGAGTTCAAATTTGGTCTCAGACACTTAACATTCCCTAGCTGTGTGACCCTGGGCAAGTCACTTAACCCCAATTGCCTCAGCAAAAAAGCTTAAAAAAAAAAAGAAAAAGAAAATGTAGTATCAAAGTCATGGAACCATCAAACTTGGTTATAGGACTTTAGCTAATAGTATTTATTAATATGAGGTAATTTTATTACAGCCTTCAGATTACTATATATTTTATATGTCACACAACCAATTTGAAGGACATTATTTTTCTCATGAAGATTAGAGGAGATTGTTAACAAACAAGATAGAGATTTCAGGAGATATCTTGTGCATTTTGATTATATAATGATTTAAAATATTTTAATAGATTTCCCCATAACTAATTGTCAAAATCTCTATGTGATAGGTAGGAGAATAGTTCATGACAAATAGGTGATAGAGAGGAATCACAGAAGATAAGATGGAAAACTTTGATTGCATAAAATTACTAAGTTTTTGTACAAACAAAATAATTTAGAGAAAATTGGAAGGAAAGAATTGGGGGAAAAATCTTAGTGTCGCATTTTTCTGATAAAGACCTCATTTTCAATCTATATGGGGAGCTCATTCAAATTTATGAGTGAATCATTTACCATTATATAAATTGTCAAAGGATATAAACAGGAACTTTTTCAAAGGAAAAATATAAACTATCAACAATCATATTTTTTAAAAAAGTTTAAAATTGCCAATAGAAAAAATGCAATTTAAAGTTGCTCTAAATTCAGTTAGTAGGTGCCTACTATGTGCCAGACACTTTTAAAGTATTAGAGATACAAAAAGAGGCAAAAAACAGCCCTTGCCTTCAAGGATCTCACAGTTTAATACAGGAGACAAAAACAAATAAGTTATATGAGGATAAATAGGAAATAATTAAAAGAGAGAGAGGATACTAAAATTAAATGAGACTGGGCAAGACTTCCTATAGAAGATCAATAAAATTGGAAAAGATAAAAAAAAAAGGGAAAATGACAAATATTAGGGGGATTATGGGAAATTAGGTATACACTAAAAGTATTGTGATGGACTTGTGAATTTGTCCTGCTATTCCAGAAAACAATTTTGAATTATATTCTCAAAGTCATTAAACTGTTCCTGTTCTTTGACCCACTGATACTATAATCAACCATGTATCCCAGAAAGGCCAAAGAAAGAAGAAAAAGAGCAACATGTACAAAAATATTTATAGCACCTTTTTTTTCATAGTGACTCTAAACTGGAAACTAAAGAAGTATCCCCCCCTTGCAATATTTGGCATACAAATGCAGCAGAATATTATTGTGCTATTAGAAATGGTGAACTGTTCAGAGGAGAGGTACCAATTTGTTAAAGAGACCATATGAAATGACAATCTATTGAAGGAATTGGGTATGATTTTTATGGGGAAGACAAAGGATGATAACTGCCTTCAAATATATGAAGGATTGTCCTATGAAAGAATAATTAGACTTGTTTAGCTTGGTTTCCAGTGGGGAGATCCAGAAGGTGGGGAGGAGGTTGCAAAGAGAACTGTTAAAGCATGATGACAGATTCATTATTTATTTATTTATTTATTTTTGCTGAGGCAATGGGGGTTAAGTGACTTGGAAGTATTAAGTGTCTGAAACTGGATTTGAACTCAGATCCTCCTAACTTCAGGGTTGGAACTCTATCCTTTGTGCCATCTAACTGCCCCAAGACAGATTTTTTTTTAAAAAAAGCAATTAGCATTATATTAAAGTAGAATGGGTTGCTTTACTAGGACATATGTATACTCCTCCTTGGAGATCTTAAAGCAGATTCTGGATGACTGATTGTTAGGTATAATATTCTATGTTATTATTATTATTAGTTTTTTAGCTAGTCTTAAAAGATGGATATGATTTCAACTGGCTAAAATTGGAGGGGATATTCTAGATGTATGAAACAGCATGAGCAAAGGCACAAAATTGAGAAAGCACAAAATGTATATGGAACAATCTGGTTAGATTGCTCCATTTGATAGAGAGAAATAACATTTGATCAGGCTAGAAAAGTAGTATGGTGCTAGATGAAGTTTTAAATGTGAGACTAAAGAGTGAACTTTATTCACTAGATTATAGGGAGCTATTGAACTGGTGAGCATGGCCATATCTGTGTACAGGGAAGTGGCACTGAGGAGGGAGAAGAGGATAGAAGTAGTAATATTAGATATAATGTATATGATTGTGGCAATAGGAATAGAGAAAAATGGATTTGATACATACTGTGAAGATAGAATTAATAGGATTTTGATGATATCTTTCAAGAATTTGTCCTTGCCCATGTGTTGTTTCACATTGTTATAAATTATTTGGAAAAAGATATAGATAACATTATTTTTCAGATTTATAGATGATGTCTAAGAAGTGATAGCTAAGAAAGTAGATGAAAATCAGTATCTGAAAAGATCTCAATAGGCTTCAATTTAATTTTGACATTACTTTAAAAAATCAACTTTACAAATATAAACTGGAGGCTAGGTAAATTAGTAATTCTTAAAGAGGTTTGGGAGTTTTAATGGACTATAAAGTTCAGTATGAATTAAAAGTTTGATGTGGCAACCAAGAAAGCTTATGTACTCTAAGGTTTTATTGAGAAGTGTATCCTTCTGTACTCTGCCTTAGTCAAATATTATCTGAAGCAGTTTTGTTTATTTAGGACACCATATTTTAGGAAAGATATTTTTAATTTTGAGAATTTCCATGTAAAGGCATCCAGAATTTGGCTGTGTAAGGATTGGTTGAAGAGAGAAGAGTTGAGGGAATGGAAGGAATAGTAGAGGTTGGGACATAGAGTTGATTGTTTTCTTCAAGTACTTGAAGGATTATTAGGTGGGAAAGGGATTAAATTTCTCTCCTTGGGCCAGTAAGACTAGAAATGGGAATCTGGGGTGGAAATTGTAAAGAGAGAGGTTTGATTTGATTTGATGGCAGGAAAATTTTATTAAGAGTTAAAGTTATTTCTGGGCTATTTTAGGAAGTAGTTGGTTTTCCAAAAGTAGTTCTCCTCAAATGAAGATTAAGTAGCCTCTTGTTGGTCCTCATGTAAAGGTAATTCTTGGTTAGATATAGATTGGGCTAGTTGGCCTCAAGGTCTCTGTTAACTGAGATTTCATTGATTCACTGAAGGAGACTGTTTTATCCCTATCTCAGGTGCCTGAAATTTTCTAATGCTTGAGAACTATCATTATAGAGAGTCAGAGGAGAATATTCTTCTGGGTCGAGGTGATCCCTTTTTAAATCAGAAACCAAATGAACAGAAGCCAGAGACTAGACAGGTTTGGAGTTCTATGTTTTTCTAGAGCTCCATTATCCAAGGGCTAAGATCAATAAGGTAGGTATGGAGACCTACAGAAGTTTAATCAGGGCCATCTATTACAGGAAATATTGGTGAAGTAATTTATTCAGCCTTCCTTTTATTGTGTGTTTTGTGTGGTTGTTATATAGTGAAGAGTAGAAGAAAGGCTGTGAAATTGAAAAACTGCTTCTGTGAATAGGCAAATGACCTTTTTTGTAGTAGGTAATTCTGCACAGGAGATAAAAACTTATCCTAATCATTGTCTCTATTAGCCACTAAAATGGCATCCACCCTCTTTAACAGGTATGAGCTTGTGATAGTGTGTAGCTTTGCCACCATCCAAACAGGTGATATTGGGAGATGAATTGGCAATTGCAATATAGTCTAAAACTCTGCCTCTCAGGGTCGTTGGCATGGATGGATATAAACTTATTATAACTGATCATGTTGACCTGAACCATTTTGTGGTAAGATTCAGCAAAATTTTTGTGTTACAGTGTATAAATTCTTAAATATGACTCCCCTGGGTTGTTGCTAGAATGTTATAACATAAATGAAGCACTAGATATTGATGCCAAGAAGAAAGGATAGATATAAGTGGATATTCAAGAGAGCATCCAAGGCTGATTCTTCTTTGGCTTAAGGAGGGAGTGAATTTGTGATCCTGCATATAGGCAGTCATAAAGGAATGTTGGTAGATTGTCTCTTTATCTCACTCATCCTGTTTTTCCAGAAGTTTGATGTTTTATGCTGGCAGTGTGATTTTTCTGTAGTGGGCTTATGTGTTGCTATTCTTGGATCAGATTTACCATATTGCCTGACCTGAGTATGCCAGTACAAGCTTTAGACTCTGATGGAGAGAAGAAAATGTGAAGAGAGGCAGGAGGAAGACTAGTCCGAGTATGCAATATATTATCATGAGATTGGTGATGTAGAATTGGAAGAGACTTTAGAAGCCATCTGGTCCACCTTCCTCCCTCCATTTTATAGATTAGTCAGCTGAGGATAAGGGAAATTAATTAACTTGTCTAAGATCATAGGATAGTCAGAATGATCAAAGAAGCATTTGAACCAGTGTGCTCTGACTTCAGAGCCAGCACTTTTTTTTTATTGTACTGTAGTATCTCTGAAACCATAGTGTATTTCTAACTATTTTTAGTAGGAGTTTTCAAATTCAACATGGCCAAAACAAAATTCATAATCTTCAAAATTCACTGTCATTTATCATTTTCATTTTCTGTGATCTGTTTTAGTTTTAAATGCATTAATATTGTCATTATAATCATGAATACATTTTACTGTTATCTAAATGTCCTGTTTTAGTTTTAAATGCATTAATATTGTCATAATTATAAATACAACATTTTACTGTTATCTAAATGTCATTTCTTATATTTTATTATTATTTTTTAAAACAGATATCTCACGGAATCCTATGGTACAGGCCAAGATATTGATGATAGAATTGTGGAAGGTACTTTTTAAAAAATTGAATCCAGTTTTTAATTGTATGAATTTGTAATTTAAATGGAATCCTTACTTCTTGCCATTTAGTGTAAGAATTATGTAAGACATTTTTTATTTTACTTTAATGTGGAGAGTAACTGGTCTTGCTAGTTTTTCATTGAAGTTTTAATCAAGTGTGAAACATTTGATCATTTTATTTTTTTTAAATAACTTAAGTTTTAAGACTGACATGAATAAGTTAAGTAAATTTGGGCTCTACATTTTCTACCTTTATGTCCTACATTAAGTGATAAAGATAAATATTTATTCCATCTTTGGCAGAAAATTATGTTGATGTAGGTACATTTTCTGGGGAGATTATGGCAATTACTGGGTTTTCTTTCTCTGTTTCTTTTTTCTTTTCTTTCTTTCTTTTTTTTTAAACAAAATAGATTATTAGCTAGAAAGGTGAATATTTCCATCCTTAGGTTATCTCTTTCTCTCTAAATGCTAATCCTCTGTTCTCCCCTTGTAAGCCATGGTATGTACTTATTTCAACACTAAGTATAGAAGATAATGAATTTCCTGTTCTGACATTTATTACATAACTAGCAGTTATTAACTACGCATTATGTACCTAGAACATGTTTATTTCAAAATTTATTTTTTAAGCTGTTGACTTTTGGCCTGATTTTATAAAGAGACTCAGACATATTTCTGGTTTGTTTTGTATTGTCATTCAATTTTTAAAAATACAGCACTGGGTACTTTTTTGAATTTTGTATTAATTGATCAGACTTTTAAAGAACTAAATTAACAAAATGCTTCAATATTTTAAAGATTTGTAACTTCATGAAGGTGAACTCACATGCAAGAAAATTACTGTCCCTCTATGATGTAATAGATGATATTTGGGAACTTGTATAGGCAAAATTAATTATCCTGGTAAGTCACAGGATAATTTTTGTTTAGCCAAAGATACTTATGTAGTATATTTCCATGTGAAATTGGAACTGTATAAGTATGAATATAGTTTGAGTGCTTAATATTCTAAGTAGTATGCTTTTTATATCTGATATTTAAAAGACATAAATCCCTCTACATAGTAACAGAGAATATTTTAAATATTTAATAAAATAATTCAGTCTTGACAAGATTATGATCTGTAAGTGTTAATTTAAGTCTCTAGCAAATAAAATTGAATTCAACAAAAATAGTTTTCTCAGATTCTTCAGTCAAATCTTTTTTCATTGGATCATAGCTAGAACTGGAAGGGACCTTACAAAGCTTTTGAATTCAGCCCCCTTATTTTATGGATGAGACTGAGGCACAGAGATTGAGTTAGTAAATGTCTTAAGCAAGATTTGAACCAAGGACTTCATTACTCCAAGTCCAGTTGTTCCACCTACTATACAGAGTTGATTTTTACATTCCAAATTTGGTATTATTAATATCAGAAAGCTTAGATACTGTTGAAATATACCTTTAAAGGAATTTGTGTAGGTTGTATTTACAGTGAGGACATTTTCAGGAATATAAACTATAATTTTAAAATTTTAATTACAGATTTTTATAATTGACTAAGTTGCTACTTTGGAATCTTTAAATATTGGTGAATAAAAAGAGGATGATTTTAGAGTGCAGAGTAAAGAAGACAAATTGAATATAGTATTCAAAGCATATACATGTATGTATGTATATATCTATCTTTCTCTCTATATATATAATCAAATTTACAGGCAAAATGACCTAGAAATGCTTGCAAAGATGATGAGGGACCAATTTTTGCCCCATTCTATTATAGACTAAGAAGAATGAGCATTAAATGGCATAAAGAAAAGTTGTCTCAGCACAAACAATTGTGAAACAGTAATAGATTACTGGGTGGAATAGGAAATATTTTTTGCAAGTAAACTAAAAAAGAGAAATTTTATCTCAGATATTTTGGATGTTAACTTAACTAGAGATAGAAGAATGATCTTTAAAAGTTCTTTCTGGGCTGCTAGGTGGTACAGTGGATAGAGCACCAGCCCTGAAGTCAGGAGGACCTGAGTTCAAATCTGGCCTCAGACACGTAACACTTCTTGGCTGTATGTCCTTGCGCAAGTCACTTAACCCCAATTGCCTCAGCAAAAAAAAAAAAAAAAAAAAAAGTTCTAATTGTATTTTTTTGAGTATATGATGCATATTATAGAAAGAAAAAAATTCACATCTATTTGTTGTACTTTTATACTGTAATCATTTTTGGGTGTTTTTTCTATTTAATTTAATTTTTCTCAATTACATGTAAATAAAATTTGTTAGAATTTGATTTTTAAAATTTTGAGTTGCAAATTCTTTGCATCTTTCTGAAGACAAGTAATTCTTGTGGTGCAGTCATGAGAAAGCAAGCCATTTGTGTTGTGTAGTCATGAAAAAAATGTCCATATTAATCATGTTGAAAAAGAAAACACAGACTAAAAGATTAATAAATATTTTAAAAAGTATGCTTCAAACTGCATTCATACATTATCAGTTCTCTGGAGATGGACAACATTTCTTATCATGAATTCTTTGAAATTGTTTTACATTATTGTATTGCTGAGAATATCCAAGTCATTCCCATTTTGTCTTCATATAATATTGTTGTTACTGTGTATAATATTCTTATATTACAATATTCTCATTTCACTTTGCATAAATTGATGCAAGTCATTCCAGGTTTTTCTGAAATAGCCCTTTTTATCATTTTTTTAAAAAAATCACAGTAGTGATCACAATCATATACCACAACTTGTACAAAAATTCCTCATTTGACGGACATACCTTCAGTTTCCAATTATTTATAACCACAAAAAGAGCTACCTTAAACATATATATCATATTTATCTATCACATATATTTCCTTTTCTTTTTTCTTTGATCTCTGAGGTACAGACCTAAGAGTGATATTGCTCGGCCAATTTTATATGCATAGTTTTATACCTCTTTAGGCATAGTTCCAATTGCTCTCCAGAATGTTTGGATAACTTCACAACCTCATTGGAAGCTTTTTAATAGTTACACAAAGATGGTGACTTTAAATTATTTTGGCAAGTGAATACATAAGAAAGGGGGAAATTCTAAATTAAGTATTTTCCTTTTATCTTGCCATGAAAAGCTTATTTTGTTGTTTATAAAACTTTGTAAGATTGGTTTATATGTGTTGAAATTATTGAATTGGGACAGCTAAGTGGCGCAGTGGATAGAGTACCAGCCCTGAAGTTAGGAGGACTTGAGTTCAAATATGGGCTCAAGACACTTAACATTTCTTAGCTGTGTGATTCTGGGCAAGTCACTTACCCCCGATTGCCTCAGCAAAAAAAAAAAAAAAAGAAAAAAAGAAATTGTAGAATTATTGGTTTTAGAGCTTCTTGTTTAATTTTATTGTGGAAGTCATTTCTTGATTTGTAGGAGATAGAAAAATCTCATTTCCCTCTCAAAAATCTTCTATACCACACTAAAAATGATAATATTGCAGTTTTTCATATTTTTACTATTATTATAAATAATTTTAAGTAAGGTGAAAAGTACAAGTTGATTTTTAATTTTCTCTTGTGAGCCTTTTGATGAAATTATTCAATTTTATTCTTCTCACTAGCCAACCCATTGCTGGAAGCTTTTGGGAATGCAAAGACAGTTCGTAATAATAATAGCAGTCGTTTTGGAAAATTTGTTGAAATACATTTTAATGAAAAGGTAAGAGGTCATCATGTTATATTGATCTATATTTGTGATGAGTGTGAAAATTTTAAAAATATTTGGAGTTCTTCCTCATTTCATGATAAATTCAGGCAAAGATTATGCTTGTATTTGTGGAAAATAGAGATAGTTGCAATAATGCCTTTAATACTTTTATTTAATACTTTCTTTGTCTTTAGGCAGATTTGAGAGCACCTCATTTATTTTATTATGAATTTTAGAAAATCTATTGAAAAATCATAGTGACATAGTATTTACAAATAGAATCATTAATAATTTTGTTTTTTTTAGAGACAGTTAAATTATATATTTTGTTATATCCTTTAGAACTATGTGAAACCTCCAATTAGTTGGAGGAAGAAGAGTAGTAGTTCTGAAAACCTCCTCACATTGGGAATGAGATAAATAGGGAACAATACATATATATGTGTGTCCACACATACACATACATACACACACCAAGAAGGGTATAGCACTCTCCAAATCTATAAAAAATAAGGGAAGGAATAAGATAAGGTAGAATATAGAATGGTGTGTAGATTTATGGTATATAAATTATTAGGAAAGGGATAAGGAGTAAGGGAAAGGGTGACATAAGATAAGGTGGGGTATAGAAGGGTATTTAGGAGTAGGCAAAAGTATGTAGATGAATGGAAATGGGATAAAGAGGGAGGGAAAGAGTGAAGGAAAGGAGAGATCCAGGTAGGGGGGAGGTTAAGTTAACAGCATGGTAAGTTAAGGAGTAAAAGTAAAGTAGAGTTAGGAAATAAGAGAGATACACAAATATAATAGCAATGATCAGGAGTAGAATTTATTAGAAAAAAAAAGTAGAATCATTGATCCCAGACAGTCAAACCTAAAGATTCAATCAAGAGAGAGATCTAAATTACATGTTAGCCATAGTAATATTGTTTTAGATGCATATTTATACATGTGTGTATATGCTTGTGTGTATATGTCTGTGTATATGTGTGTATGTATGTATATCTGTATAAATATATATATATATATTTGTGTGTATGCAGGTATATATGTATACATAAATACAAAATATATATATATATACATACACACATAAATGTATATATACACAGATACATTAATATATCTGTGCTTAACTGTAGCCTTCTTGGGGGAAATGGGGAGGAAGAAAGGGGATAAAAAGAATAAAGTAAAAAAGAAACAGCAGAGAATGAAAGAAAACTTACCAGGAAGCAAAGAAAAGATGGACAATATTGAATATAATTTTTTAAAAATAATATATGCTTTCTGGAAATGGAAATTTATTATTACATATTTTGAATCCTCCCTGATGTTTTGCTGGGAACATGGCAATTTTTTTTCCTTTTTCTGTATTTTTCTATTTTGTTTTTTCCTCATTTTGTATTTAATCTTTAAATAAATAAAAAGAAAAAAAAAGAAACTGAAATCTCGAACTTATTTTCTTTCTCTCAAAACCTGTTTCCTCTTTGCTGGCATTGTTTTAATTCAACAAGAATATATTAAGAACCTGTCATAGTGAAAATATCTTGCTAGGTGCAGATAAAATTCTAGAAAATTTCCTTTCTTTGAGGAATTTCCATTCTGTTAAAGTGGGGAAAAAAAACAAAACCTCAGCTCAGAAGCATTTACATGATAACTTGAGGAAGAAGAGGACAAGGAGGAGAAAGAAGAGGAGGAAGAGATCACTAACAATGTTGGGAAAAAAGGAATGTTATCTCATAGAAGGTGCACCTAAATACGTCTTGAATGAAGCTAGAAATTCTCAGAAGCAGAAATAGGAGGGGTCAGTTCATTCTGGTGCAGAGGCACAGAAAGAGATGATGGGATGCCACTTACACTCAATTGCAAATAGATTATTTTGGCTGGCTTGAGAATGTACGGAGAGGAAAAAAAGGGAAATAATTCTTAAAATGTAGTTTTGAGTCAGATCACAAATACCAGACTGTGGTATTTTTTTATCTTCAGTGCATAGTGAGCCACTAAAGTTTTGTGAGCAGTTGTCAGATATGGTCAGATGAGCTCAAGGAAGATTATTTGGCAGCTGTGGCAAACTCAAAGAGAAAGGAGTAAAGACAGGGAGACCAGTTAAGCTATTTTTTATAATCCAGGTGAAAGGTGGCAAGATTCTGAACTAAGATGGTGGTTATTTGAGTGAAAGGAAGAGCTTCAAATGTGAGAGTTGTTAAGGAAGTATCAATAATTATGTCTTGGTAGGTGCGAGGCTGTGAGAGATGAGGGAGAAGAAAGTGAAGGGCATCTTCATAGTTGTGACATGAGGAACTGTTGTGCTTATAGTAGAAATGGAAATCTTTATACAAAAGACTAATTTTGAAGTAAATAATGATGAATTCTGTTTTGAGAAATGAAATATTAATTCAGTGGCAAGTTTGAGAATCAAAGTCAGGAGAAAGATGACAATTGATTTAGACTTCGTAGTTAGCTATATAGAAATGGTTTTTCAGTCTTTGAAGGAGTACATGAGGTCATCAGATTAGGGTATGAAGAGAGAAGTGAGAAAGCTCAAAACAGATAGATATACGGTTAGGAGATGACAAATTGGTAGTGATACACCAAAGAAGACTAAAAAGGAGAGGTTTGCAGAAAGATAGCCAAGTGAGAGCAATGTTAGGAAAACCAAATGAGTCAGAGAACATGCAGAAAGGAGTGGTTAATAGTTTCAAGATACAGAATGTTGGAGGGGATAAGGAGAGAGCAAGCATCATTGTAATCTAGGGGAAGTCATTTATTTTCTCTAAAGTCTGATTTCCATTTCTGTAAAATGATGAGATTGGATTAGATGGCTTGGATGATCAAAATAGCAAACTAACAGAGATCAGAAGGGATAAGTAAAGAGAACAGGTATAAGGGGATAGATTTTTTTTTTTAAGAAGAGCCATGCCATTAGAAGAGCTATGTCTTTGTTAAGCACCATGCAGGTTATAGGAATACATATACAAGTGTAAAGTTCCCTGTTCTAAGGGACCTTACCTCTGTTACATTCTATTAACAACACATTTACAAATAGTAAATTTTAAAAAATACACAGTGATAGTGAAGAGGTAACAAATTAGGATAATCAGGAAAAGCCTTTTAAAGGAGGTGGAACTTGAACTGAGTGTTTTAAGAGAGGCACAGGTTACAAGAGACAGTGAGGAGCACCTTCTAGGTTAGGGGGAATAATCTCTTCAAAGACAAAGAGAAAGGATATTGACTGGCTTTATTGGGAATGGCAAATAGGCCAATTTGGAGTACATGTATCTTCTATATCAGTAGTAGCTTGTCTTTTCTTGTTTGTTCAAGTATGGTCAATTATGTGTATCTGTCTCTCTCTCTCTCTCTCTGTCTCTGTGTTTGGGTGGGGGGTGGGAGTGGGCATTATTTCTTCCTTGTCAAAGCCTTGCTTTCATAATCTCTTTCTGAAAATATTCATGATAGAAGGCCCAAGTGATATTTAATCTTGGCCCATTTTATTCTATTTTGACTCATTTTGTTTAATTGGTACACCAATAAAACAGTAATTGTATAATACCTTACTGTTTTCAGAACATTTTACAAATACCTAGATGTTATTGTCTCTATTTTACAAAAGAGGAAATTAAGGTTGACAGAGGGAAATGATTTACCCAGAGTCATACTCCTAATCAATGAGATCATATTTGAACTAGGTCTTTTCTTGACTTCCAGGTCTATCATGCCATCCACTATGTCACTTAGTTGCCTTGTTAGAACCATTCTTTCCAACATTTTTTTTTCTCTATCTTCCTCTAAGTGTTGTAATCATTGAGTATCAATTTATATGTTAATTTGACTTGGAGGAGATTGTAGTTTCTTTAACCTCTCATTGTGGTTCATTCAAAGCAGAAAGGAGCCAGGCTGGACTAAGAAATATTAAACACCCCTTCCCCCAGTTTCATAGGTTATATGATCAAAGAATTAGTTACTTAGTAACTATGTATTTGGATTGGTTAGAATTGAACATCAGACAGTTTATTTTTGGGGTCTTATTCAGACCCTTGGCAAAATCTTCTAGAGGTCACCTGTATTGATTGCCACAGTGAGGCATTGAAATGGGTCTTTTTGGATTATTTTTTCATGCACAGATAATTATAGGGTCAGTTATTTATCAGAAAATATTATATATTTTTTCATATATGTTAATGTGTAAAGGTATTTCCTTAAAAATGTAATTTCTTAAGATTGCTGATCCATGCAAGGACCATTGCACTGCTCTCAAAGACTAATAATGAAATGCCATCCACTGCCTGACAGAGAGGTAGATGACTTGCAGGGAAGATCAGAATATTTGAAAATATTGTGTATGGATTTGAGTGTTTTTTGCTTTATTATGCTTATTTTTATAATAAGAATGTATTTATTTTACATTTGAGTGAAGTTTGGAAGGAGCAACTAGTGATCAGAATACCCTTCCTTTCCATCAATTCCCTCCCCCCCCCCCAAAAAAAAAACCAAAGAAAAGAAAAGAAAGTCATTGTAGCATTTTTTAAAAATGCATAGAACAGAAAGTCCTGAAGTAGATGCAGACAAGCAGGACAGATTGGAAACATGTTTAATTTATTATGTTCTTTTGAAAATGTAACTAGTACATAGTGGAGATTCATGATTTCATGAATTTTTTTTCTCTTTTGGTTTTGTGGAAAAGCTGATGTTTGATTTGTGCCAAGTACAGAAAAAAATGAAAAAAAATCTGTTTTCTCTTTTTATTTAGAATGCAGTTGTTGGTGGATTTGTTTCACACTACCTTCTAGAAAAATCTAGGATTTGTGTTCAAGGCAAAGAAGAAAGGAATTACCATATATTTTACAGACTGTGTGCTGGTGCTTCTGAAGATATTAGGGAAAAGCTTCATTTAAGCTCCCCAGACAATTTTCGGGTGAGAAAAATAAACTATCCTTCTGATGATAACTTTGTTTTTTGTTTGTTTGTTTTTGTTAAAGCTTTTTATTTGTAAAACATATGCATAGGTAATTTTTCAATATTGATTCTTGCAAAACTTTCTGTTTCAAATTTTTCCCTCTTTTCCCACATCCTCTCCCCTAGATGGCAGGTAGTCCAGTACATGTTGACTATGTTAAAATATATGATAAATCCAATATATGTATACATATTTATACAGTTATCTTTCTGCACAAGAAAACATGGATCTAAGAAGAAAAAAATCTGAGAAGGAAAACAAAATGTAAGCAGACATCAACAGAAAGCGTGAAATTGCTCTGTTATGGTCCACACTCAAATCCCATAGGCCTCTCTCTGGGTGTGTATGGCTTTCTTCATCATTGAACAGTAGGAACAGATTTGAATCACCTCATTGTTGAAGAGAACCATGTTCATCAGAATTGATCATCATATAGTATTGTTGTTGCCGTGTATAATTATCTCCTGGTTCTGCTGATTTCGCTCAGCATCTGTTCATGCAAGTCTCTCAAGGCCTCTCTGAAATCGTCCTGTTGGTCGTTTCTTACAGAGCAATAATATTCCCTGACATTCATATACCATAATTTATTCATCCATTCTCCAATTGATGGACATTCATTCAGTTTTCAGTTTCTCTAGCCATTACAAAAAGGGCTGCCACAAACATTTTTTGCACATGTGGGGCTCTTTGCCTTTTTTACGCTCTCTTTGGGATATAGGCCCAGTAGAAACACTGCTGGGCCAAAGGGTATGCACAGTTTGATAACTTTTTGAGCATAGTTCCAAATTGTTCTCCAGAATAGTTGGATCCATTCAGAGTTCCACCAACAATGTATCAGTGTCCCAGTTTTTCCACATCCCCTCCAACATTCGTGATTATCTTTTTCCTGTCATCTTAGCCAATTTGACATATGTGTAGTGGTATTTCAGAGTTGTCTTAATTTGCACTTCTTTGATCAATAGTGATTTGGAGCACCTTTTCATATGACTAGAAATAGTTTTAATTTCTTCATCTGAAAATTGTCTTTATATTTTTTGACCATTTATTGATTGGAGAATGGCTTGAATTCTTATAAATTTGAGTCAGTTATCTATATATTTTAGAAATGAAGCCTTTATCAGAACTCTTAAATGTAAAAATGATTTCCCAATTTATTGCTTCCCTTCTGATTTTGTCTGCATTCGTTTTATTTGTACAAAAACTTTTAAACATAATATAATCAAAATTATCTAACTGGTGTTCAGTTATGAGTTCCAGTTCTTCTTTGGATACAGATTCTTTCCTTCTCCACATATCTGAGAAGTAAACTATCCTATGTTCCTCTAATTTGCTTATAATATCACTTTTTATGTCTAAATCACGAACCCATTTAGAACTTATTTTGGTATGTAGTGTTAGGTGTGGGTCAAGCCCTAATTTCTTCCATACTAGTTTCCAATTTTCCCAGCAGTTTTTGTCAAATAGTGAGTTCCTATCCCAAAATCTGGGGTCTTTGGGTTTGTCAAACACTAGATTGCTATAGTTATTGCATATTTTATCCTGTGATCCTATCCTATTCCACTGATGGACTATTCTATTTCTTAGTCAGTACCAAATGGAGTTGATGACCACTGCTTTATAATATAATTTTAGATCTGGCACAGCTAGGCCATTTTCATCAGCATTTCTTTTTTTTTTTTTAATTACTTCCCTTGAAATTCTTGATCTTTTGTTCTTCGAGATAACTTTGTAATTATTTTTTATAGATCTGTAAAATAATTTCTTGGGAGTTTGTTTGGTATGGCACTAAATAAGTAGATTAATTTAAGTAGTATTGTCATTTTTATTATATTCACTCGGCCTACCCATGAGCATTTGATATTTTTCCAACTTTTCCAATAAAGGTTTGACTTTATTTGTGTGGAAAGTGTTTTTAGTTGTTTTTGTATAGTTAATGACTTTCCCTTCCCAAATATTTTATACCATTGACAGTTATTTTGAATGGAATTTCTTTTTGTATCTTTTGTTGCTGAACTTTGTTAGTAATATATAAAGGAAACATTTCCTTTCAGAAATTTTAAAGAGAAACATTCACTTTGGATATCTACTATGCAGTCAAATTTTAATTTGCAGTGCTCATCTCTGTAGTTATAATTTGTTTTTTTCTCCCTCTGATCTTAAAATAGATAGACATATTGTTTTATTTCCATTACCTTGTTTTTTAATAGTATAGCCAATTATGTCATTTAATAGTTATGCATAATATGAAAAAAGGAGTTTGTTGAATTCAGTTTTTTATTATTTTACTTTAGATATGCTTTTATTTTTATATTTGAGAATGACTCACGATCAACAATCTGAGAATACTTAATGGTCAATAATACGGGAACTTATTCCAAACAAAATACAGTAAATATATTCATCAGAGTTAGAGGGAACTAAAAAATGATTTAATTTATTAGTTTCATTCCATTATTTTCCCATTTCCTTCATACATTCTGAAAAAAGCTCTCACAAACTAATAGAAAAGTTCTTTTACTAGAGTCCCTGCCCAGAGAACCTCATGAAAATAATTGGCCTTTGAGCACTAAGTAAATTATTGAAACTTAAGGAAGTTACATTTACTTAATAACATTAGTAACAACTGAGAATTTCTCATGTAAACAAGTTCCTGTAATATAAACAAGTATAATATTACAAGTCAAATCAACAAATATTTATTAGACCAGGCATTGTACTATGCTCCCAGGGATTCAAAGAACAAGAGAAGAAAACTCATTTTTCTCTGGCTGCTTGTGCTGTAATCCATTGGGAGAGACAACATGAAAACAATTATGCACAAACAAGATTATATACAGGATGAATTCATTAGTCAGTAGAAGGAGTCTTTGTTGTTGTTCAGTGGCTTCAGTCACATGCAACTCTTCATGACCCCATTTTGTATTTTCTTGGCAAGAATCCTGGCATGATATGTCAGTTTATTTACAAATGAAGAAATTGAGGCAAACTAAGTTAAGTGACTTTTCCAGGGTCACACAGCTAAATAAGTGTCTGAGGCTGGATTTGAACTCAGAAAGATCTGACTCCAGTTTCAGCACTCTATCCACTGTGCCACCTAACAACCTAAGGACTAGGGAAGGCTTCTTGCACAAGGTGGGTCTTTACGTGATATTTGAAGGCTGAAGGCAAGATTTTAGCTACACATAAATTTTGTTCATTCAAACTTTAGTAAACATTTATTACATGCCTTTAGTGGCATGGACAAAATAAAAAAATTCAGTTCATGCCTTTATTGAATTTACAATTTAGAAACAAAGATAAACACTGCAAGTAGTAATATCAGTCTGCATTTTAAATGTCCTCTTATGGACATTTGGAGGTTCCGAGAGAGACTAAATAACTTGATCTCATATTCTTCTCTCCTTACTGGTTTTCACCTATGGCTCTTTAAATCTTTTGGGGGAAGATTCACCAAAGTGTGCTTCACAATTCTCTTTCTTCTGAAAATAGATTAGAATTAATACTGTGTCATGAGTTTTACTTTGGAGAAAAGATGAAGTTTATTGGTTATACTAGCACTTTAAAATGTCATATTACTGTTCAACCTTAGAATTAGTGTTTATCGGGTATATAAAGTCTTTGTGTTATTATTTTTTTGGGTGCTTAAACCCCTCTTTCTATTTATAATTGGTTGTTGGCACTTAGATTTTCAGTTTCTGTGCTCCTAGTGATACTGGAAAAATATTATTTATGTATTATTGAATGAGTGACATACTAGATTAAAACCAAATATTTTTTAATAAGATAAAATGAAAATACATTTTAATTGTTGGCAAAATTAAAATGAGATTTTATCTTTTTTTTGTCATAGTACTTAAATCGAGGCTGCACTAGGTTCTTCGCTAATAAGGAAACAGACAAACAGATTTTACAGAACCGCAAAAGTCCTGAGGTATAGTAAACTCATTTTTTATTTCAAGTAGTTTAAAAAATGCTTGTCAAGAAATATATTTGCTCATTATTTTAGCATATTTGTTTGGCTTTGGTTTTAATGTTACAGTTATAGCATTTTAAGGAGCAAAGAATTATTAAAAATTACATAGCATTGTAGCACTTATTTCAATATAAGCATTTATGTCAGAGTGTTACATTCATATATTATTCATATAATTAGGATATATTCATATAATCAGGTCTTACCAGGCTTCTTCATAAATTTACTTGGCTTTTTTCAAATTGCCCAAGATTATTTTCTAATAACATTTTACAAAATTTATCCTGGTACTCTTTAAATTACAGCTACCTAAAATAGTAAGAGATATAAAATATGTGCATGTTGACTTTAGTTGCTTATCCACTTAAATGATTTAAGTACTTTTTTCAAAATACTTTTATGCCGTCTGATATTAATGTGAAAGATATTTAAGTTATATAATGCCTTAAAGTCATATACATTCTAAAAGTTTAAATTTAGAGGGTTACAAAATCCTAAAATTCATGATAAAATGTTCATTTCTACTATTGCTATTTAGATTAAAGAAAGATTTCTGTTGTTTGATAATTTGAACAGGTTTTCCTTATAGACATTTTTGGTAGATGAATTTTGAATATGCTGAAATTTGTGGGTAAAAATCTTTAGACTTGCTTGATAATAGTGGCTATGGTGAAAACAAAAACAAAGGAAGGGGAACAAAATGTGTCAAATTCAAGTGACAAATAATTATGATATCTATGTAATTTTAAGGTAATTCATTTTTTATGATTATATATTCATATACACACATTCTGAATCAATAAAAATAGAAGCAAAAAAGAAATTATTTTCCACTTGGTTAAAAAAATCAAAAATTTTTTTAAGAAAGGAAATGTCTATAAACAGAAAATGAGACAGGATTTTAGAGGATTTGTTTTGACAGGGAAACAGAACTGTCTTATCTGTAATATATACTAATCATGTGACTGACTAACGCAGTTGACATGGTGTCCCAGGCAACTCTCTAATACTTAAAATGAATTTCCATGCTGGGAATTCATACTATTGAAATTACAGGTCTCAACAATTAAAAAAAAAGCTATTTATTTGGATAGGAAATCATAAAGAGCATAATTGATTGTTATTAGGAATCTTTTATCCCCAAAGGTCCATATTCAGAACTTATCAGTATTATATAGAGTTGTTTTCCTTGAGATAATAGATATTCAATTATTCCACTGATGTGGTCCTTAAAGAATATTTGAGGATGAGAAATTTTAGTTCTATGATTGGAAGAAGTAAATAGGAATGGAAAAAAAAACCATGATTTTTATTATTTGAAGAGAAGAGAAAAAACATAATATTTCTAGTTCTTTAGTGAGCATACTTTGTTTTTGTTTGTTCCTAATCTTGTTAATGTGTTATACAAATATAGATGGATAATGGATTAATGTTTTAAAATTACCTTTTGTCTTTTCTTTATTATCAGGAAGATGAGGTGATCATTTTGAATAATTGGAAGATGTAGTTTAATTCTTTTGGTGTTTCCTCAGTCTGTGTGAAGTGATTAATTTTTAAATGCATGCAGTATTTTTAGTCTTCAGTGCTTATAATAGTATTTTTCTTTAATTTCAGGAACTTTTAAAAATTGAAACAAATATCATTTCATTCATACCATTTCTCAATTTAATTTAAAAGATGTAGTGATACAGTTTTGCTTTCTTTTAATTTTTCTGCATGAAGTTGTTTTTGTTGCTTCTCTCTGAATTAGTACGATACACTTGCATTGTAATGTATATCTAGATGTTTTCCAGAAAACATGAAGAAAAATTATTTTGTTTGAAGGTGTTTTCCAGGACATAGTTTCATGAGGAAGCAAGACTTATTCTGTCTCTAAAACTATGACCATATGTGTTAACCATTTATATATTTAAAAGTATAACTGTCAGGCCAACCAGCATATTCTTTGAAAAAATATTTAAGTTTTCATCAATTCCATCTTAGCAGCAAACTGTTCCTTATACAGTGAGACTGAATAATTTTACTTACCTATTTTCAAATTCTGGAGTATTCTTCAGATATAGTCTTTTTTCCAATATTCTTCAACTATCATATTGTATCCTTCCCTGATCTTTGAAGGCACAGTTTCCTTCTTTTCTAATTGTCACCTCATGCTTCTGCTTAATTGACAGGCATATTTAGATGGAGATATTTCCAAAAATTTTTTCAGAACATCCTTATAGTAAGCATTGTTATCCTCATATAACTTGAATAATAACAAAGTGAAAAAAAGTAGTAGTTTTCAAAATATTTCAGAGTTTGAGAAGCTTTATCAGGCCTTTGCTTGCCTGTCAGTATTAGTGTTGACATAAGTGGAAGCGTATGTTCAAAATATAGAAGTAAAGGACTTGATGGTAAAATTTTCTTACCACTTTACTTACAGAAGCCTATTTTTTGGCTTAATTTCTTTCAAGTCTGTACCCTTATATTAATATATGTGTTTTCTCCAGCTGAATCACTTAATGTTCTTTTCTTTTGCTTCCTCCTTGTCCAGCTTCTCAACATTACAATGCTTTTGGTTAAAAATTATAAATTAATTGGAAAACATTTTATTGATTTTTAAAAAATCTTAGTGATTTAAAAATATTTAATTTTGCATGTGTTTGCATTGCATTGCTTTATTTTAAACAGCTGTTACCATTTACTGTAATTTAAAAAATTTTAAGGAGAAATGATTATTGTCTTTTTTGTTTTCTTTTTGATAGCACCTTAAAGCAGGTTCCTTGAAAGATCCTCTTTTAGATGACCATGGTGATTTCAATAGGATGTGCACAGCCATGAAAAAGATTGGTTTGGGTGATGAAGAAAAACTCGATCTTTTCAGGGTTGTAGCTGGTGTCCTGCATCTTGGAAATATTGATTTTGAGGAAACTGGCAGCACTTCAGGTTATTAAATCAAATGATTTTTATTGTATATTTTAAGTTGTAAAATAAATACTGTTGCAAAAGCTGTTCTTAAGTCTAATAGTATATTAGTGAAAATTTTAGTTGCTATATAGTAAAAACCAGATAGAACATTGAAATTGGAAACTCTATTTCATCCAAAAAAGCATTAGTATATAGAAAAATTAATAAGACAAACACATACAACTTATAGGCTTGATTTTTTTGGAAATTATTTGTGATATTTTGGCACTTACAATCAAAACCTTAAGATATTTTTAGATGTATGTGATGTCTGGTCAATTAAATCCTTTTACTGGTCAATTAAAAAGCATTTGAAATGATCATAGGATACCCAACACTGTCCTTGGATACAACTCAAGTCATGGGGTAAAGATGATCCTCTCCTATAAGTTTCTTGGTAGTGTGTAATGTAACCTTTGATGCAGAATGAAAGAGCTATGTAGACTTTCAAAGTCAGTATTCATCTAGTAGTCATAATACTTG
Source organism: Myrmecobius fasciatus (assembly GCA_023553655.1). Lineage (NCBI taxonomy): Eukaryota > Metazoa > Chordata > Mammalia > Dasyuromorphia > Myrmecobiidae > Myrmecobius > Myrmecobius fasciatus. Next base: position 298,941 of record JAJPUD010000392.1, on the reverse strand, counting down.
GTTGCCATACCTTTACTTATTTCAAATAGATTCTTCTCTCTACTTTTTTTCAAATTAATCTATTTCAAATGGACACTTATTCAAATGAATGAAAATATTAAAAAGCATATATAACGTGTCCATTTTATGGAAAGCTCTGAGGAACCCTAAGGCTATAGATAGAAAAGATACAGTCTCTTATGTAAAGGAACTCACATTTTTATAAGGATAGACTACATATAGGAATTTCGGCTACAAATCAACTAGTGGCTCTTAGGGTGCAGCATCAAAGTACATGATATAATGGAACTTCATTATTAAAACTGTATCTGTTTTTGAATCCACTTGACTATGTCAAAGACTTTGGTGATGAGAACTTTGGTGGTTTCCAGTTCTTTTATACCTGTTGAGAAGGCTGAGCACTTGGAGAGACAGTTGCTAGATTTCAACTCCACAAAGCTGTTTCCTTGGGTAATACCTTTCTTTAAAACCTGGGGTAGAAGCAGGACTGATAGTGGGGGTCTCTTGCTATTCCCAGAGTTCTTGAGCTTACAGAATTCTCCATTAGTAACAATTAGTTGGCAATCTGTATTTGTGTATGTGTTGGGACTATGAAGCTCTTTCTCTATGTAAGTTGCTCTCCTCAAGGATGATTGCAGATACTTTGCTGGAAGCAAGATTAGTGGCCTGGGAAGGGAGTAAGAAAAAGGGAGATTATACTGTTTATTTCTAAGGCCTTTGGACACAGGGTCTTGTCACTAGTTTTAAATGATTAGAATCTAATGATTACTTCTAATTATCTTTATGCAGATAATTCCCAGAACTATGTGTCTAGTCCTAGTCTCTCCTAAACTGATGCACACTGCCTATTAGACATTTTAAATTATATATCCCATAGGCATCTAAAACTCAACCTCTAGTCTAATTTCTTATTTTTATGGAAGAAGAAACTAACACCCAGTTGGGTAAAGAGATTTGACCAATTTATATGGTAAATATCAGCAGTGTTGGGATTTAAAGGCAAGTCTTCTGATTCCAGAGTCAATGTTCTTTCAGTTGATCTAAGATTTTTGTCTTGCCTTTGTTACTGTTGAATAAGAATACAGAATCTTTGAGTTTTGTGGGTATTAATGAGTTGTGGATTGGAGTTTGATAAAAGTAAAAAAGACATAGAGTTCAGGGTAAGGGGAATTAGGAGATGGGGATATTTGGCCATAAAAGTTTCACAGTTTTAGATTTGATTCTTTTCTTGACTAAAATTTTTCCTACCTGACCCTTAATTCTTTTTTATTCACCATATACCCCAGTCCTCTAGCAGGATTCTTTCTGCCTCTTAATTTTAAGTCCCAATCTTCTTTTGGAGGAAGAAGAGTAGTGATTTTCAGAATACATATTTCCAGGGAATGTGCTTTGATAGGAGCATGGGGTTCATTCTTTGCAGTAGATATTTGTATAGAAGTCCTAAATAATTGCCTTTTTCCCGTGTGTGAGAAGGGAAAATGAAAAACACTTTTAATATATCACCATTCAAGCAATGGAATAGGAAATTTTGTTTTTTTGGGGAACTGATATCAACTCTTTCCTAGGGATGCTGAAAGTACAATAGAATTGGGTAAGCTAAGAGACATTATTTATCTGTTACTGCTTATTGTGCTTCTTAGAGAGGAGTTTTCATCAATGAGATGTCTAAAATTTTCAATCACAGGAGATAATTTGCTAGAGCTCTTATGTCTTATGACCCAGGGAGGAAATTTAATAAACTGAAACCTGGCTGGGCATCAGCTTGTGCTTATGCTATTTAGATATCTAATCTGAGGCTGCAACAAAATAATTTGAGTGACTCTTTTCTTAAGGGAGGTTGTTTGCAATGTTGACATTCAAGCAAATGTAGTTAATTGGGACATAGGATCATAGATTTAGAACTGAAAGGGTCCTATAAGACCAACCTCTTATTACAGATTGGAAACTGAAATTCTGAGATGTTAAATAACTTTTCAAAGGCTGCAAGGTAGTCACTCCCCATCTACTAAATGTTTCTCTATTGTCTATCTATATGCCCATGTTTTTTCCATCCTCAAAAAATACACACATGATCTATCCATCTCTACTAGCTGTTGTCTTAAACATTCCTCCCATTTGTGACTAACTCTCTTAGGAGGCATGAATAATAACTGTCTCTATTTCCTTTCCTTTAACTCCTTAGTCTGGCTTTTGATGGCACTGTTCAACCAAAACTTTTCCCTTCTTTTTCTCTCTTTATAGTTTCCCTTGGTGATCTTATCAATTTCCATGGTTTCAATGATCATCTCTGCAGATGAGTATTAGATTTATTTGTGCAGCTCTGAACTTCTCTGCTAACTTCCAGTTGTGTATTTCTCACTGCTTTTTAGATATCTTTGATTGGATATCCTGTAGACATCTTAAACTCAATACATGTGAAACTAAGCTCACTATCTTTCCTCCTGCCTCTGCCCATCCACAATTCCCATTCCTCCTGGCTACTGTTTAGGATGCTATTATCCTCCCAATTATCCAAGAAGATATTAGGGGCAGGGCCAACTTTAGCACATTATTTGTCCAGTTTTGATCTAGGATGAAATGAGACACTTTCAAGCCATTCAGCAGATAACAAAAGATTTTTGCTTCAACAGTGCACCAGTTATATGCAACAGATTTACAATGTCATTTAACTTTTATAGACTCATTCTTCCTCATTCATCTCTATAAGGAAACATCAGTCAGTGTTAATTAGTCACACTTTGAGAAGATATGGTGATTTGTATGATCTTCAGACATCCACCAATTCAGAGGAGTCTTGACTCCATTTGGAGTGGGGCTTTTTATGCCATTATTTAACTAAGAAGCTGCAAAAGGAAGGCAGGGGTCTCTGGGAGTGCTTTTTTGTCTTTTAGAGAAAACTTATCCTTGTTGCAAGGAAACAGGGAATCCTATTCTTACCATATGAGATGTCATCAATTCCCCTTTCTCATCCCTCATATCAAATATATTGTCAGCGTCTGTCAATTCGAACTTTAGAACATCTGTCTTATATACCCCTTTTCTAATATTGCCAGCACTATGGTGTGGGCCCCTATGACCTCATGCCTGGATAATTACAATAGCTTTCTGGTGTCTTTGTTTTAAGTATCACCTCATTTCATTCTATTCTCAATTTAGTTGCTAAAACGATCTTCCTAAATCAAGTGATTTAGGAAGATCGTTTTAGCAACTAAATTTATTTTGTACATTAAAAAAAATTATTCCGAGAAGGGAATCATGGGCTTCACCAACTGCCAGAAGGTTCTATGACACCAAAAAAAAAGTATCTTGATCTAAAATATCAAGGGCAATAGTGGAGGAAAAAAAGAAATGAAAGGAGAATAGCACTTTCAGACCTCAGATTATAAATCACTAATTATCAAAAATATTTGGAATTAAAAATTAGTAGAATAGATTAGGCAGGGAAGAATTGGAAATAATTAGGCTTAACAACTCATTGTTTGGAAAACCATAAAACAAATACTACCTAGATATGAACTTTGTATTTGATAGGAATTATCAGAAAAATTGGAAAGCATTTAGGTATAAATTATATTTAGATCTATTAAATTAGATCTTATACATAATTATACATATATATAATTACATTATGCACATTACATTATATGTATAATTACATTATGTATATGTAATAGATAATGTCATTACATGAAATTGAAAAGCTGTCACATGAAGAAAATTAACCTAGTGAGAAGAGACTCGGTTAATTGGGAAACCTCATTTACTAATGTAAATCAGAAATTTCTGTGTAATTTATTGTCTTCATCTGAGACACTGAGAGGCTAACCAACTTTACAGGGGTCACACTTTTATTTTTCAGAAGCAGGCTGTTGTTTGCATGCAAGGACTATTTCATTTTATCTTTGTGTGACGATACAATAAGTGCTTTAAAATGCTTTAGTTGAATGTGAGCTTTTTAATTTTGCAGATCTGGTTTGACAACCATAATTAAAGGAATTTTAGAGAAATGGATTCTAAAATTCTTGATTCACTAAAAATTAATTGGTACTTAAAAATGTGATGTATTTGATTAGGTGGATGTAACCTGAAGAATAAATCTACTCAGTCTTTGGAGTGTTGTGCTGAATTGTTGGGTTTGGATCAAGATGATCTTCGAGTGAGTTTAACCACAAGAGTCATGCTTACAACAGCAGGGGGCACCAAAGGAACAGTTATAAAGTAAGTTTTTAAACCAGTACAAATGTGCCAAAGTTTTAGTGGACTATTTTTTTCCCCTTTAAATGTCTTGTTTTTTAAAGCTTGCTTACTTTCATTCTTTCTTTTGAAATTCTTCCAAAATTGTTACAGAGAATTGTTATGCTTTTTTTTTTGAAGTTTCCCAAGATAAATGGTGTCTTTTATGTTCCTTGAGGTTATTTAAAATTTCAGAAAATATAGTTGACTAAGACCTACTGTACTCTTCCAAAAACCCAGGGTCACCTTTGTAAAGCACTAAAGTAGGAATTTAATATAATACTTAGTATCTTAAAGTGAATAAATACAACAAGAAAGGCATTGGAGACATCATACAAAAATTTGGTTCAGAATAAACATTGTAGTTTACTTTTTCTAATATAAATAATGCCCGATGAGGTGTCAGACAAAAGACTATGGTGGAATCAGAAGACCTAGATTCAAATTCTGCCTCTGATCCTTACTATCTTTGGGATCTTAGGCAAGTATAATACAATACAATATGATAAATATTTATTAAAATACCTATTATGTGCCAGGCACAGTAAGCCCTGAATATATAAATAAGAAAAGGAAAGACAATCTCTGCCCTCAAGGAATTTATAGTTTAATAGAGGAAGAAAATATACAAAAGGAAGCTGAAAAGAGAAAAGGATGATTCGGAGGAGTTTTTAATGGAACAAACCACCCTCCAGTCGTCTAGTCAGAGGGGCAGAGGCAACTTATGAGTACCAAAGCTGAAGCAATCTCTCTATTTTCTTGCCAATAAGCTTATCCTTATGAGGGAATGGGGATAAGATCATGATGGTGGTGGAGTCAAAACTAAGCAGTGCCACTGGAGGGAAATGAAATCACTTAATTTCCCTATGCCTCAGTATTTTCTTTTGTAAAATTGTACTAGATAGTCTCTGAGGTCCCTTATAGTTCTTAACTTAGTTCTTAGCATTTGAAGTGGAACCTAGATTGTGGGGCATTATCTACTGGCCTCTATGATATTCTTCCTTCTTTTTCAGTGAATTGAGTGCAGGCTCACAGCCTTCCTTTCTGCCACAACCTTGACTTCTCATTTCTCCAAGTTTGCTCAACTTTTAAGACCTAAGTTTTTACTTTATTTCAGCCAAACTCAGGGATGGTAATACTCTTTATCTTATCATGTCCATGTTTGAGAAATCTGAAGTTCCTATATCTTTTAGATTCACCTTGTTCTTTACTTTTCCTCCTAATCTGCTTTTCAATTCTCATCATGGTCTTCAGTCCTTTAATCTTTCAGTACTGAATTAGGCCATTCCTCTGCTTTGTCTACACTTTTCTCCTTTCTCAATCTTAAACTCTTAGTTAACTAGTTAAACTCTATTTGGTCTTGAATCACTTATTCCTTTGTGCTGTCACCTATCATACTTTGACAGAAACTACCCCTCTCCGCATTATTCCTACCAGCTACCTTCTTTGATCCTACTTACAATGTTAATAAATGGAAATATGGAATATCATGAAAAATGATGACTGACTCCTTTAAATTCCTGCTTTTTAATTTCAACTGATTCCTCACTGCAACAAACCAGTCATTTCCCTCCCTAATTTATTCATTATCTTGCCACAGTACCTATTCCAAACCTTTCTCTCTTTTCTTAAGCTTCTCATGTGATCCCTTCCCTTCACCTTCTCAATTGAGGACCATGCCTAATATTTCACAGAAACATAAATTGAGGCCATTTATTAAGAACTTCCTTTTCACATTATAACCTTCTGACATCTACTCCTGTTATTTCTTTCCTCATTCTGGTCTTTGATGAAGTGACACCTCTTTTGTTTTCCAAGGCTAATAAGTATATATGTAACCTCAATCTCATTCTTTGCCATCTTCTTCAAGATATTGCTTTAATTGTTATGTACATTTGCTCTCTCATCATCAATCTTTCTCTATCTATTAATTTGTTTTCTACTTTCTATATACATCATCAGCTGGAATACTCCTTGTTCCTTATTGTTATTTCTTCTCTTTAAAAAATCTTTTACTTTATGTCCCCCTGTATATTATTTATTATCCTTAATAACATCCTTCCTCTTTTCAGCTTAATTGAAAGCAGTTTAAAGTCAATGCTTCCCCATTCTCTTCATATCCAAAACACAACTTATTATCTCTTCTCCAAAACCCTCCCTTTTTCCAAACTCCCTTGTTACTAGTGAGAGTATTACCATTTTGAGTCACCCAGGCTTGCAGCCTTGGTTCCATCCTTAACTTCTTTCTTACACTCATTTTATATATTCAAATTTCTTGTTCAAGTCTGGTGACAAGATTTTGTTTATACATTCTCTTCTCTCCACACACCCCCTCAAAGTCATAAACTATTGTGATAGCTTTTTTTTCCCTGAGGCAATTGGGGTTAAATGACTTGCCCAGAGTCACACAGCTAGGAAGTGTCTGAGCCCAGATTTGAACTCAGGTCCTCCTGACTTCAAGGCTGGTACTCTAACCACTGAGCCACCTAGCTGCCCCTGTAATAGCTTTTTGATCAGCTATATTGCTTAAAGTCCATTCAGCTGCTAATATAATCTTTCTGAAACATAGATCTGACTTTATCGTAGTCCACTCATTAAATTTCAGTAGCTCCCTATTAACCTTCAGTATCAAATTTAAAATCCTCTCTTAGACATGTAAAACTTCACAAACTTGCCCCTCTATCCTTCTAGTTTTTTCATACTTTATTCTACTTTATATTTCTTATACTTTATGATTCACCTCTCTTCTAACTGTTTCTCACTCTCCCTTAAATTATCTGGATTCCTACTTTATGATTTGATAGAAACTGTTCTCTATTAAGATATTAATTATCTTTTTAATTGCCAAGTCATCAGACAATTAAAAAGAGCCAAGTCTGATGACTTTTTCTAAGACTTCATCCTTCTTGACTCTGGAATTTGATAGTGTTGATCATTGTCTCCCCTTGGACACTCTTTTTCTGGATTTTTTATGAGTCTACTCCTGTTTTGTTTTGTTTTGTTTTCTCTACCAATGTGACTAGCTCCTTTTCATTTTTTTAAATGTTGGATCTCCATCCATGTTTCCACCAATGCTTCCCAGACTTTGTTTTTGGCCCTTTTTTATTTTCTAATTATGGGCTCATTTATCATTTGAATTGTTGTAAGGATCTAACAAATGAAACCTTAAAGCATTACATATAGATAATAATGATGATGATTCCTAGATCATCTTATCTAGTTCTAAAATTTCTCCTGAACTCCAGTCCTGAATTGCCAATTGCTTATTACACATTTCAGATTATATGACCTATAGGCACTTCAACCACAACGTGTTCAAAACAGAAATCATTACTTTCCCTCCCAAAGCTACTCCTCTTCTGAACTTCCCTCTTGGTATCAAATGCATCATCATTCTCCTGATCACACAGGGTCACATTCATATTGCCCTTGAATCTTTACTCTCACATATCCTGTGTATCCAGTTTTTTTACATCTTGTGATTTCTTTCTCTATGACACACCTTTCCAGTCACACAGCCTCCACCCTAATTTAGGCCTTCATCATTTCTTCCTAGAATATTTCAGTAATCTAATTTGTCTTTTTGCCTAAAGTTTCTTCTAACTCTAATCCATTTTCACACAGCCACCAAAGGGAATTTCTTAAACTGCAGTCTAACAAGGCTACTCTTACATTCATTAGTTGGCTTTTTATTATTTCCAGGGTTAAATACAAACTACTTTGTTTGACATTCAGAACTCTTCACAATCTGTCCCCTTCCTTTCTTTTCTTCCCTACATATTCCTCTCTGATCATACTCTTCTTGCTTCCTATTGCTTGCATGCAATGCTTCATCTTCTTTTTCAGGGTCTTTTCATTGACTCTCCCACATGCCTAAAAAGTTCCTTTCCCTTATTTCTGTCTCTTGCAATCTCAGGCTTTCATAAAAACTCAGCTTAAACATCACCTTCCACTGGCTGTCTTTGTTGGTTCTTCTTGCTGTAGTCATCTATTTCCTGTGGTGTTTCTCTATGTCTTTATATTTTGTAGTTGTTAATATGAAAGCAGCAATTGGTTTTTTTTGGGGGGTAGCCTTTTTGCAAACGCTTAATCATGAGTACTTTAATGTTAAATGAAAATTTGTCCCATAAAATAATATTTCTTGTCCTATTAAAAGACAAACTCTGAAAACTTTATTTTCTTTTCTCTCTCCATGGAATATATCTTAGTAATTCATACATTTAGCTACAACTTTTTTCTTCTGTTTTTTTTTTAAGAATGAGAATCTTAAAATCTCTATAATCAGTTCCTTCATTAGTATGAGGATTTGTTGGTATGTGTATATATGTTGTCTATCCTGTAACAATAAAATCTCTTTGACAAGAGGACTGATAAATTTTTATCTTTCTGTCTTCATCATGTAGTATAGTTCTTGGCACATGGTAGACATTCAATACATGTTTGTTGACTAAATGATTGGCTGTTGACAGAGGGGCTCACATTTATAATACTAAATTGATGTTTATGGATATTTAATATTGTAATTTTTATTTTCCTCTTCCTCCTTTTCTGCTACTCTATCCCTGTCACTAAAGAAATGGAGGATGCTGCTTAGGACTGAGGGTCATTTTGTATTTGCCTTTGTTATAGCTAAGGAATGCATTACTTTCCTTAGGTAGTTCTGGACTGGCCCTTAGAAAGCAGATTAGGTCTGTTGCTGGGTACCATACTTGAAAACTTTTTGACAAGGTAGAACATGCCAGAGTATGTACTTTGTTGGCATAGTTTTTGGCAAATCAGAGTTACCTCAGCAACTCACTTATTCATTGAAATGAAATCTTACGGGAGAATTGTGTGATGGAGCCATACAAAAATATAAGTCATGTATTGATGCTGGTCAAATTTATTTAAGTGGCTTTATTTATTGATTTAACTGTACATTTCTGGACACAGAATTATCTTTTATGAAATGTTTGAACATTTTTGTATTTGTTTTGTAGGGTACCTTTGAAGGTGGAGCAAGCCAACAACGCACGTGATGCTTTAGCAAAAACTGTCTATAGTCATCTTTTTGATCATGTGGTGAACAGAGTAAATCAATGTTTTCCTTTTGAAACATCATCATTTTTTATTGGAGTGCTAGATATTGCTGGTTTTGGTAAGTTTGATATACTTGCATATTTTTTTAAGGTTCCCATGCTTTTTGGGGATAGAGCATACTGACATTATGTACCTTAGAGGTTAAGCTGTTAAGCTCTCCTATTCCTTGAGGATTACTCCTGAATGATTTTTAGGATCAACAAAAGATCATCTGGGGAAATCATCAGGGCAGGTGATTTCACCATCTCTTCCCACCAGTGATACTAATTTGATTTTATCTTTGTGCAACTCTCTGCTGCCCTCCCTTTTATCTCTGCTGTTTGAGAACCATCCTCTTTTGTGGTGGAAGAGGAAAATGTGAGAATTAGTTGGAGGAGTTGAGCTTAAATCCATGCTCTGTCATTGGTACTAATCTGTGTGACTTTATCCCTTTGAATTTCAAGAATTTCAAGAATTTCAACTGTAAACCTTGATCTCTTATTTTCAACTTTTTGTCATCACCTGGTACTCACTAAAACCCAAGATTTCTCCTGAAGATAACTCTTGGCACCTTCTCCAAAGCCTGTTCTTTTTGTTACACTTCTTGGAACCCTAGGCTAGAAGGAAGAATAGGTATAATTGTATTTCACTGCCATTTTCATATCTGCCTGCTGGATGATTCAATCATTTTTTTCTTTTTAAGTTGACTCCATTTTGTCCAAACTTTGCTCCATTATAACTGAATTAGTATCCTCCCAGTTTTTTTTCTTTTAATGCCCTATTCTTTCTTTTCCTTAGCCTTCTCATAACCCAAGTGATAATTTTTACCTCTTCTTTCCTTCCTCCTTCTCTTCCTACCTCCCACACAGCATTTTTCCTAAGTTTGTCTGAATTCTCCCCATTACTACAGTTCTTAGTCAGGATTCCACTTTTCTATTATGTAATATTTTCTTATTTATATGTATCTACATTTTTATTTTATGGATTAAATAGGAAGCAGATGATAAATAGATAAAAATTTCAAAAAACTTCTAGGAATTTTTAATTTTTGTTTTTATTTACTTCAATGAGTTAAATATATCTAGAACTGGATATTCAGTATGGATCTTAAATTCAACATATCCCAAACGGAACTCATTTTCTTTCCCTCTAAACTTTACTTGCCCTCTAATTTCTCCGTTATTGTAGAAGGCAAAACATCCTCCTTGTCACTTAGGTTTGAAATCTAGATGTCATCCTCCACTCCTCACTTCTCTCACTCCTCAATCCATTCTGTTGCCAAGGCTTGTCAATTTCACATTTACAATATCTTTCAATATGCCTGTTTCTCTT